>JASSUY010027506.1:0-74365 GCA_032466535.1 Forpus xanthops | reverse complement strand
TTGACATGCTTGTGAGGTGGGCTGATGCCAACCTGATGAAGTTTAACCATGTCAAGTGCAAGGTCCTCCACCTGGGTTGGAGCAATCCCAAGCACAGCTACAGGTTGGGCAGAGAAGAGATTCAGAGCAGCCCTGAGGAGAATGACTTGGGGGTGTTGGTCGATGAGAAAATGAACATGAGCTGGCTTCAGTGTGCTCTTGCAGCCCAGAAAGCAGAGGAGTTTAGCAATGCAGCTCTGAGACAGTAAACACGCACCTGCATGGTTTGCATGATCTCTGGTTAGGAACACAGCACAAAGGGTGAAATCAGAGGTAAGCTGTGAGCCAAAGGACCTCAAAGCATACAAATCTAAGCCACAGGAGAGATAGTATGATCTCCCCAGGAACAGGAAGTGGGCTGAACAGCTTTAGCTTGAAGGACAGGGATGCAGAGAAATAAGACTCTGTAATTACCCTGCTGTGAGTGACTAATGTAATTGTAGCAGATCTATGTGATATGCACTGGTATCATCCTGCCTGAAACAGCAGTGAGGTGCAGGGGAACAGCATCGGGGCACTAAGGCAAAGGCAATATTGGTTTACAAATGGTTTCCACTGACACAGACGCCTCCTTTCCTCTAGCAGAGTGCTTGGAGGAGCATAACTCCAGAGGCAGTGGTTGTATGCTGTGGTTCCTGTGTTATTTGGGGACTTCAACAGAGACAGGGTTAAACAGCCAATGTTTTGGTCGGATAGCACATGTTGTCCCTGCTTCAAACTCCAGCTAATGATCCTAACTTCTGATAAACCCCCCTCACAGCTCCTCAGGCTGTGCTTGGCTTGCAGAATCCCATCCACAACACCATACATCCATCCTCTGAAGTTAGCTGGTCCAGCAAGGTCTGTAGACAGTGTGTAGACAGAAGATGCTTAGTTCACCTTCCCCAGCACTATGTAGCTCCCAGGCTAGAGGAGAGAGGCAGAGTAAAGTGCTCATCAGTATAAATCCTGACTGCAGGCTACCGAAGTGACAATTAAGAGACTTGAACTTGTCCTGTCTAGTTCTCCTTGGATACCCATCCTGTCTCCTCACTCCCATGCCTGAGGCCAATATGCCTAAGGTGGTGCTGTTTTTAGGGGTTTGAATATTCCTGGAGTCACTACAAACTGAAGCATTAATAAAAAGAGCCCAAGACGCTAAAGTGAGAACTGGGTGCACCTTCCCATGACTCTTGCACACCTTATGATAAGTCCGTCATGGCATGTTGGGCCTCAGCATTTTACTGCTTAGCTCCTCAGGGTGTTTCTTCAAAGCCCTGTGCTGAAAGTCTTGGGTTAAGTGTAAGAGATCATAGAATCACAGAATGGATTGTTTGGAAGGGACCTTAAAGCTCATCCAGTTCCAACCCCTGCCATGGGCAGGAACACCTTCCACTAGAGCAGGTTGATCTAAGCCCCTTCCAACCTGACTGTGGGTATGAAAAGCCACTGGAAAAGCTCTGAGGGCAATTAGCAGAGCCAGCCCACCTCTGCCAGGCTTTGAGCAACATCAGCCACTGTTGCAGAGCCATCATTACCAGCAGAGCTTAGCTCCTTGATAGAATTAATGATTCAAACCTGCTTAATTGAAGGTTTCTCCCCTTTGCCCTAAGTATTAATCCCTTTCTCAGCCGTGAAATTGAACAGGGTTTTTGTGAGCTGCCGTCTCACCTGTGGTGATGTTTTAGCTCAGCAAGGCACTGAAAGTAGCATCAGATCTCTCCATACCTTCACTTGTACAAGAACAGCAGAAACAACGCTTCAGCATCACTCAACATGCATTTCTTTGATGGTTTTGGGTACCTATAAGAACTGCCAAACCTTGAACTTCTCTTTGCCTCAGGAAGAAATGAGAAAGAATCTTGGAAATACATTTTCAACCTCAGAGAAACTAAAGAAATAAAGCAAGCCTGACTGAGACACTTTAAAACCTGTGACTCATCAATGGCAAAGTTGAGATGAGGTTGAAGAAAGACCAAGACCCTGTTCTAACCACTGTAACGTTCCTGCGAACAAAAGGCAGCAGGAGTGCTGTGGTGAGCAAGCTGTGATGAGGAAATAGGTGTAGGAGCTGGGAAAATAATACTGTCAGAGAATAAAGTCATCCTTTGACACCAGGACATGCTTCACTACTCATTCCTACCCACTCTAGTGATTATTTATGATGTGAAGGGGTTGCAGGGGTTGCCAAGTGGGAACGTGTGTCAGGCAGTGCTTTAAGACATTATCACTTCTTTTGCAGAGCTACAATCTGCTTCCAGACACTGCTGAGCTGCAATACTGTGTGGAGGCTGCAATGCAGAGATCCTGTCTCACCTCTCATATGCAAAGTGTGTAACTAAGGAGAGAACGCAGAATCTGGACCCTCACAGCCCCTCATTCCCTCCTGTTTTGTGCCTGGCTCTTCATAATCCAAAAATCTGTGATAATTTCCTCTCCAGACACACTCTGAGCATAAAGAAGGTGAAAAAAACCCTGCTTCAGTAGCTTCAGGGACTGATGAGAGTGGATTTAAGCAGGAAACTGAATGCATTTTCTGGGGCGGTCTCATATGTGACAGGGGAATAGGGAATAGGCTGATGGAGGTTTAGTCGTAAAGCAAGCAGAGAAGAGAGACTTACATCAGAGCTCCTGATTTCCATCTCTACGTCACCTAGCAACACTCCCGTTAAGGACTTCACTTCCGAGAAATTAATTCCCTGGGAATTTTCCCATTAGATGGCACCACTGGCATTGAGACTGCTTTCTCTGCTCTTTTTGTCTCCTCTGCTCTCTTTCTCTCCTCTGCTCCAAGTCCCTCATGCCAGATAGACCTAAATCCCAGTGCACAGACCCCTCCACACCTCAAAAGCTCAGGATGAGTTGAAAGATGAAAGTTTTTTGTGCAGACTCCGTGACATGGGGTGCCAGTTCTAATTACATTTGGAGATAATCGTTTGACAGGACCCTATCCTTGCAATGGCATAACACAGATTCTGGAAAATCCCATGGAGTGACTCCATAACCTGGCTTTTTTTTGGGTGAAAAAGTGTTATGGCTTCATTAAAGCTGTACAAAAGCTGTTGAGCTGATCCCTGAGGCACACAGAATGCTCCAGGACAACTCATGCAGACTGTGGCTTTCTAGCACCTGGTAGGCAGCAAACCAAAATGCTCATGTAGTGACACCACCACCCTCACAGTGCTTGCACAAGGGTAATTTCTAGGGAAAAAACAATGCTTCAGCTGAAATCAGCTATGGAAAATCCTTTTTCTCATTGCCACTGGGTAATGCAATTTCTCTGTGGGTACAGAGGGCTGAGTCGTAACTCACAACAGTACTGGTTTTGATGGATACATGAACTTCAGCTAGAAAGAGGGTGCGCAGTTTGCCAAACTTGTGTGTTGATACTGTCCCAGGTGCTGTAAAGACCTCCTGAGTTGATGTTCAGTTTTTGCTTCGGTTTGGTCAGACTTTGATAGGAGATTCAATTTGGAAACTTCAACACCAGTGTTCAAGATTTCCGTGGGCTCTGTGCAGTAGTTAGATCAGGTTTAAGACTTGACTTGCTGGCCTTTGAAAACTCAGGCAAGATGAATCCCAGCCCAGGAACCCTTTCCAAAGTACTAAGTTTTGCAGATAAAAAGTCCTGCAAGGTTCAGCAGGTCTTTGTTACCTATTAGACTGATGTTCCCATGTGGCCTTCTAAGAATATGATTATCATCAACGGTTCTGGTAATGCTAAATAGCTCCCAGCTCTTCAGGGAAGAGCAAAGCAGTGTTATTTCAACAGAACCAAAGGCACTGATGATTCCAAATAGATAGAGTATTTAAGTTAAAAATGAACCTGGGGCAAGTCCACAGTCCAGACATTAGCAACCCTTCAAAACAAAGTTTTACATACAAGTAAACACTTATGATGGACCCCTACAATAATAATCTAATAAATAATATGCCTTGCAGTCCTTTTTCTCACTGCCTTCATCATTCAAATGAGGAAAAACATACCAGAAAGAGCTTTCTGTTTCTGCAGGCTGATCCAAGATGTGTTTGTAGGATCCTTAGTCACTAAGCTCAAGAAATTGCTCCTATAGGCATCTTCAGTAGATAAATATAACCAGACGTGCTCTGAACATGCAGCTGTAGTTTGTGGATGATTTTGCAGGGGGAGATTTCTTCTTCATCCTCTTCCATGGATAACTGGAAAGACCTATTGCGGCCAATCACCAACTACCTTCTTCTTATGGATCCTGAGGTCTAAGTGAAGGTGAGAAAGTCAATAGGATAGATAACAGGGATTGCTCTTTTCCACTTCAGATCTGAGACCTAAACTCTCTTCTGTGGCTCAAAATCCCCGAGCAATATCCTATCTTCCTCTCATACCAGTATCTCTACCAGACACAGAATGCAACAGAGGAATGTTTTGGGGTGGGTAGTCTTGTGGTCAGGGTCTTTAGTGATGCCCTGGATCTGTTCTGTACACCTATTCTCAGCACCGCAGGAGCTTTGAAGGACTGGATCCAGCATGTTTCTCTGTCACATATAGAAAACACTTTGTAAGTGTAAATGTACAAAACCCAGAAACTCTGTAGCAGTGTTCAACTGTGCAAAGAGGTTCCCACCTCTTAAACACAGCAATGCTAAGACCCTCAATCATGTATGCGTGATAAGCTCCTGAGTGGCCATGGGCAGGATCATCATTGGGATCCAGTAGCTGAAGTGGCTTTGCAGAAAGAAAACCCACTTAAGGTACAATCCTGATGTCTGAATTTTGCAAGAGGTTCCATAACCTACTTTGTGAGCCCTAAATACCAGGAACTGTTATCTAATAAATCACTGTAAGGAAATATCTGCTGCTGCCAAGCGGAATGTTCAAACCCAGATTGAATGTATTTTTGACACCTTTCACTACTGATTTTTTTTAGCAGACATAGAAAACTTACTGTGCATTTCCCATATGTATTTTGGTGAGATGTGAATTTGGAGCTGGTGAAAGATGGTACATCTTCAGTTCTGGTAGAGAATTATCTGCAGAATAAGTTGTTGGGCTGGGCAAACATCTCCCATATCACTGCAAGAATATGCCTGGCTTCTATTCCCTAGCTGGAGAGAGACAGATTGATGTGAAAGGATTAGCCAGGCTCCATGGACAACTCCAGATCCTTCAGTGGGCTCTATGAAAAGATAGTAGAAATGTCTGTTCTCTGCTAACATCCTTGCTGGTTTTCTGATCAAAGTTGCTACGTAACCCCAGAGTTTAACTCTGGTTTATTATATGGACCTTGGTCTATAGGTACAGCAAGGAGCCTCACTTGCTTCGTACCAGCAAACCCAAACCTCTTTCTGTGGAGAGAGGTATTTTGTATTTTGGATATGTCAAACTGTCTTGGAAATGTAACCAGCACATTCTCTCTGATGCTGTTATTTGATTTATTGGCAGGGGTGCAAACAACTCTGTGCTCCACTTAGTTCTGATCTCTATTTTGCATGTGCCCTGAACCAAGGAATCACTGTGGCATCCCAGATGAGTCTAACCCTATGGAAGAGAAGCACATTAGTCAACACAACTGGTATCCAAGCCTGAAACCCTGAACAGATCTAAAAGGAACGGACTGAAGAGTGAGACAAGATGGTGTCTTCAACACCAGAAGCACAGAAAGCAGTCTATGTTTGACTGCTCTTTTACCTTCTTCCCATTCACAGTCATCTCTTGAATCTTTCATACAATCAATTTGCCTTCATCCTCCAACACCCATGTCACTTCGCATTCACGCTTCCTCATCAGTAGCTTTGCATTTAGAGGCATACCTTCTGATTAGTTTCCTGCGATGATTTGAGTGACAGAAGTCTTCTTCATTCTCAAAGTAACTGTACTTCCCTGTCAGTCTTTCAGGAATATTTTATTTCCCTGTTCCACTTCTTTACCTCCTCCAGAGTCACATTATTAATAAAGTCTTGCATATATACAGAGGCCACATACACTGATAGGGAGGCTGTGTTGGTTGTGTTGGACTGTTGCTTTTTGATCCCAACTTATCATGCTCTGTTCTCTGAAATCCCTTCTTTGACTCACAGCTGATGTCTAATAAGCTTGCCTGAACAGGCTGAAAGGTAATTATATTGCAACAGGTATTACAAAAACTACTGCCCCAGCAGGGCTGAAGTAGCTCAGCTGGGAGAGCGTTAGACTGAAGATCTAAAGGTCCCTGGTTCAATCCCGGGCTTCAGCAGCCTTTTCCTGCAGGTTTTTGTGCTCATTAATGAGCATTTCAGTACAAGAGATACATGGAGCTACTGGAGAGAGTCCAGGAGGATGATGAAGGGACTGGAACAACCCTCGTACAACAAGATGAAAGACCTGGGTTCTGGTTGCCCTGAGACTTTGGGGAGTCTTCATCCTTAGAAACATTCAAAGGCTGCCTGGATGTGGTCCTGCACAATGGGCTCCAGGTAGTCCTGCTGGAGCAGGAGAATGGACCAGATGGTAGGACCCTTCCAACTAGACTGTATGTGGAGGACAAAGATAAAAGTGTATGTCTAGATCAGAGAAAAGCAAAGCTAATGCCTTTCTATACAATTCCATTAGCAGTGGCCATCTGACCAATCAGCATGACCATCTGGGCTGACAAACATCTGGGATTAAGATTTGCTTATCAGAATCGTAGAATCATGGAATCACAGAATGGTGTGGGTTGAAAAGGACCTGAAGATCATCCAGTTCCAACCCCCTGCCATCCAGTTCCAATCCCTAGGGCAGGGATGCCTCACACTAGACCATGTCAACCAACCAACATCTAAATAAAAGCATGTTGATATATTCTTATACTTACAGACCCACTTATAGGGTTCAACCTTTTCTCTTTATATCATTTTTTTTTCCTCACAGACAAGCTAATAGCTTCATAGTTTTATGGACAAATAACTCTATGCTTCCAGTTCTCCTCCTCACCAGCACTGAAATCCAAGTGTCTGTCATCTGCTGCAAGATCTGCAACCCTACGTCACGAGCAGAGCCCCCAAATAAACTTCCGTTCTCATTTAAGACACCATCTGTGTCCCATTTCTGCAGTGCTTGGCAGGGATCGCTTCCCTTCTATGGTATGTTTGTTCCCCTTGCTGAGCTGCAGCTTTCTTTGGAGGTGGAAAAGTCAGCGGGTGGAAAGGATGCCAGTTCTGTGTTAACGGTGATCGCTTCTCTGTGACATGTCCTTGGGTTTGCAGGCTGCTTTTGATGGTCAACCAGGAGCGGTCCTGGAGCAGAATCAAGGGCAACCCACAGAAGAACTAGAGCCAATACTAGGTCATATTTGGTTGCAAGAAGGGGAAGAGGCTTAAGTAGGATGTCGGCTGTTAATGAGGGTAAGAACAGTGAGGTGAGGAAGGGCCAAGTTGAGAGCATCATGGTCCAAATGCAATGGAGCACCCAATTGCTCTGTGTCCTTTTACCAAGTAATTGATGGAGTTTATAGAATCATAGAATGGTTTGGGTTGGAAAGGACCTTAAGATCATCCAGTTCCAACCCCCTGCCATGGGCAGGGACACCTCACACTAAACCATGTCTCTCAAGGCTCTGTCCAACCCGGCCTTGAACGCTGTCAGGGATGGAGCATTTACCACTTGTCTGGGCAACCTGTGCCAGGGCTTCACCACCTTCACAGCAGAGAACTTTTTCCTTATATCCAACCTGGACTTCACCTGTTTCAGTCTGAACCCATTCCCTCTTGTTCTGTCACTACAGTTCCTATCTTCCTATTAGGAATTAAATTAAGCTTTATTGCATCATTCAGAGAGCTGCAACCCACAATAAAGCCTTAGCTTAGGCTACCCATCAAACCAGCTGAATGACCTGTGTAAGTTGCATTTCTGTGCCTCAATTTCCCTAGTTGTAGCAGTCACACATGCCATCCTTTGCCTTCTCTAACTGCAGTGAGAGCTAGCCTGCAGGTGAAGGTACTCTGTGTTCTCAGCTTGTTTTCATGCATTATCACTGCATGTGTCCCTGCAGATGATGCTGTATTACTCACACACCTTTCAAGTCCTCTTTTATCTTCTAATTCCTTTTATTTGCAAAACCGACGAACAGTCATGTTATCCAGGAAAACACAGCCTTCATAATGCTGGCATCAGCGTCAGAGCCATGTTCAGGAGAAACTGTTCCTTAGGAACTTTTATCAATTTCAGGTGAATTTACCTCAAACTGGATCAGAAATGGGGAGGGGGAGGCATTAAGAAAGAAGAGAACAGTTCATCTCAGAAAAACAATGAAAGAAGACTTAAATAATGAGGAAACAGTGTAGGAAAGAGGATGATGGACTGGAGGTGATGTATGAGACTACAGAAGGTCACCACTGATATAGACCATTTTAAATGGCCAAGAAGGACTTTGGGGTTCATTTAGAAAGATAGATCTATCACACAGATGTAGATGAGGAAATCTTGGAATGCTTTGCCTCTCATGGCAAAGGCTAGATTGAGTGTTGTCTGTGTACCTGGAGGAAATAAACACCAAGGATGAAGAATATATGGTTGTGCTAGAAGGCAGCATTATAAGTAATGAGTTTAAGCAGGTTTAGGACATGTGTTAGCTGTAAATTCAAAGGTTTCTATCAATCAATATACAGCATCTTTCAGCAAACCCTTTTATGTCCTTGCTGCCAGAAAAGTCTTGTAGGGGGTCTCTAGGAAAGGAGTTTCATCACATGTAATGGCTGAGAACCACCTTCCCATCCCTGTAGCTCATTTTGCTGCACAACTATCTGTGGCCACAGTATCTGATCACACTGAGGATACTCAGGGTTTAATACACATCACTAAGTGGATGATGAGGTCATGATGAGTCAAAACCTTCTCTAATTTCCTTCCCCAAGTAAATTTCTTAATCATCTTCCTTACAGAAAAGCTGAGGTCTTGCATAAGCCACAAAACCCTGGGGACCACCTGAGATTTAACCAACTTTTGAAGTTGTAATTCCCTTTGCTTTTGAGATTATATTCTGAAATTCCTTGGATACTGCTTGCTTACCTTTAAGCATCCAGCTGTATCAGCTTTCAGAAACTAATTAATGTCATGAAAACTGCCATGTCATCATCTCTCCTTGACAAAGATGAAAGGTCTGGAGAGCAATAGCAGACATAAACTATATGGGAAGAAAAGACCAACAAAGGATGCTATTGCCTATAAATTCTTAGTCTGACTTAGAAGAGACTATCATGCTTGGCTCTGGCTGGCATCAGCCCATGACCACGGCAGACAGTGACATGAAATGGACATGGGTCCACCAGACCCTGGGTCAATCAGCAGAGGGTGGTGTGAGAAAACCTTTGATATAGGGAGCTATGGAACAACCTTTCCTTTGGTTATCCCAGAAGCCAAAAGCAGAAGTGCTGAGACATCTTCAGCTGTCTCTTGCCTTGTTGCTACCATGTTTAATAACCCTGATGTATTTGTCCATGGAAATCTTGCCTAGAACAGTTAAAACTTTCTTGGTCAATTGTTGGTTGATGGTGCCTGTTACTGGTTGCAGATACTGCTGGCGCCATTGGTTGTTTTGGCAAGAGAAGTGGCCATCACACAGAAGCGGGGACAAAATAGAGGTTCCCCCAGACGTATGTCCAGCAAGCTAAATTGATTTAAGGCCTTTATTCTTCCTTTTCTGTATTCACAGTGACCCACATTTCATAAAATGATTGAACGGTTTGGGTTGGAAGGGACCTTAAAGCTCATCCAGTTTCAACCCCTGCCATGGGCAGGGACATCTTCCACTGGAGCAGGTTGTTTCAAGATCCATCCAACCCGGCACTGAACACTGCCAGGGATGAGGCAGCCACAGCTTCTCTGGGCATCCTGTGCCAGTGCCTCAGCACCCTCACAGGGAAGAACTCCTGCCTAAGAGCTCATCTCAATATCCCCTCTGGCCGGTTAAAGCCATTCCCCTTGTCCTGTCCCTACAGGCCCTTGTCCAAAGCCTCTCTCCATGTTTCCTGTAGCCCCTTCAGGCACTGGAGCTGCTCTAAGGTCTCCCCTTAAGGAGCCTTCTCTTCTCCAGACTGAACCAGCCCAGCTCTCTCAGCCTGGCTCCAGAGCAGAGCTGCTCCAGCCCTTGCAGCATCTCCGTGGCTTCCTCTGGACTCCCTCCAGCAGCTACACATCCCTCTTGTGTTGTTGCTCCAGAGCTGGATCAGGACTGCAGGGGAGAAGTCTCCCCAGAGCACAGTAGAGGGGGAGAATCCCCTCCCTTGACCTGCTGCTCATGCTCTGGGGATGCAGCCCAGGACATGGGTAGTTTCTAGGCTGCAAATGCACACTGCCAAGGCACAGGGAGCTTAGAGATGTAGGAGAGTGATTTTAGAAGAATTTTTGCATTAAGTGGTGTAGTTACAATCGTTTGTGTCTTAAAGCATTTAATAACCAGAATAACAGAATCCATTTCTCAAACAGAATCAATATAATTCCATTATGAATACCATTAGGATTATGTATTTTTACCTATAATCATCATTGCCAATTCAGGCAAGTTTTTTTTAAAGAACCAGCTTTCTCAAGTCAACTTCATAACCCACACTTGCACTACTTTGATTTTTCAGAAGCCAGTAGGATATGAGATTTTCTCACCATTGATCACTAAGCATAAAATTATTTCACAATCACATGTCCTCTAACATATTTTCTTTGTACTGTCAAGGGCCACATCATTATCTGAAATAATATTTTCCCTCTTTTTGACAACAGTATTTTTTCTTCAGAGTTATTTGACTTAGTCTTTGTTACTGCCCATCACATCCAGCATTTCTTTTCACTTTTTCATCTTCCTCTGACATAGAGCTTGCTGTAACTTGCATCATTTTCCATCCTTTCATCACAGAAGGCCATAGCTATAAACACAGCTGCAACAGGATGCTCAGCCATGGCCCTCACAAATAGGCTGTCCTGCACTTTTATGTGACCTAGCTTCAAGAAAAAACATCTTCTAGTGCAACTTCTGTACATCTGTTTTACCTATTAGATCTGAATACTAAAGATGTCAGTGCTTTTGCCAGTTTCTTTGTTGAATAGCACATAAAGTGAATGCACGAGAAAGCAGGTTCTCTCAAAATCACGGAACCATAAAATCAACTGGGTTGAAAAGGACCTTTAAGAGCATCAAGTCCAACCTTAGACTGCCAAGTCCACCGCTAACCTATGTCACTGAGGGCCGCCTCTAAACGGTTTGTGAACACTTCCAGGGATGGTGACCTGGACTGGTGGGTGACAGGATGACAGGCTGCCCTAGAGAGCCTGTTCCAATGCCTGAGCACCCTTTCAGGGAAGACATTGTTCCTAATAACCCATCTAAAAATCTTGACTGCCTTCAGGCTACTTTGTTCTATTCCAGTATCCCAAGCTCTATGGAAAGCCACGTGCCATGATGGCTTTCAGGAAATAGCATGTCTCCTCAGAGATGCAGAACCACAGACATGCAAAGTGGAAGTGGGCAGAAGACCAAAGCACACTAGTTCTAACAGCACTAAGCAGATAGCAACGGCAAGTCACCAATCACAGTTCTCAAAACCTCTGGAGCACGAAGTCAGCTTTAATCTGCTTTTGTCCATCTGTGCCTCAGAACACGCTCAGGAGAGCCAACACACCAAAAAACTGGCATCTGTGCAGCCTGCCCGTTGTCAGAGAGACAAAAAAAGAACATGAGTGCATTCATACTGGGACTATACTACCCACATCCACTTGTAAAGTGAAAGTGCATGAAGTGAGAATGGATGGCTTTGTAGTCAATCCATTAGACGAGGAGTTAGGAGACCTGAGCTTTCATCAAACTCCCACAAGAAATTCCTTGCGGATAAACCACAATCTTTCTCTGACTTTGATGTTTCTCTCTAAAAATAAAATAAAAGTGGGCACTTCTTGCAGTCAGCTGTAATTAATGACCAGGTCTTTGGAGATCAAATCCATCCTGTGTTTATTAAGTGCTTAGAGATGATTAGCTGGACAGCAATACACCGTCGCTAAAGTGTTGTAATTGTTAAGGCTCACACAGAAACTATTGTCTTACATACGTTAAAAATTACTATTTTTAAGGCCATTATTAAGACCATAAAGTAGAGACACATAAATTATACATAAGGGAACTCTACATCTGAGCCGTAGTGGCTTGTTGAGCTGGTTGTCCTTGTACATGGAGCTATAATGTACATTTACAAACACACATACTCACTGAATCTTACCTATTTCCTTACATTAAGGGCAAGCATCAGTGCTGTTCTGTACACTCCACCACATTTCACTTTCACAAATAGGGAAATCCAAGCAGAGCTATCTCATGGTGGGTGCAGTGCCTTTTTATTAGAAACGCATTACCTGTACTTCAGAAGTGAATGACTATGTACCATTCACAAAATCTCCAGCACATGCCTTCCAGTCTGAACTCCCCTACCATCACAGCTTCTCTTCCCACACATCACAGTAGATGTTCAAGAAGGAATTCATCTTGTTTGGCAGTTAGACTTGCCTGTCTCTAGGAGATCCACACTGGTGTACTTTCGGTACTCATCATCAACAGTATCTCTAACACAAGAGCTAGAAGCTAACTGGAAGCTTACATAGAGCTAACTACCTGTTGCTTTGTCCTCCCAAGTGATTCAGCTTGTGAAGAGAAAGCTGGAGATCATTTTGCTTATGCTGCCTCCCTCTTTTCCCTTGCTAGGATGCAACCCCATACAGCACACAACTTGCAGTGTCAGTTCTGTCAAACACTTAATGATTCAGTTCCCACATTTCAGTTCTGTCTCATCTCATTTGTGAGATAGGGAAAGTCCTGGAAGGGACTTATTTAGATATTCCTCTTCTTCCCAGAGCCATTTAGATCTCTGTAACTTGTCCAGCTATTTATAAAAGCTTGCAGCCATGGAAATGTGTCACTGTTAGGGAAGACCTGCCACAATCGAATCCCGCATTTCAGTTACTCGCTTTACTGGTGTTTTTAACACAAGTGCTCTCTGTTCAATATTCTGTCCTCTCCTGGACAGCAATTGCTTCCTTCTTGGAATAGCTGATTAATCACTCCAGTTGCTCCTTTCTTATAATACAAACATTTGTGAGGTATGCATTTGAAGAGTATGATCAGTCTTCCAGAGGAAGTTCCTCACTGAATTGCTATTAAACAATCAATATTTCCAGTTGGATGTAAGGAAACCTGGTTCTCTCTTCCCTCCTGGACACAAATCACCACACTGTTTCTTATGTTTCTGCTCTCCCCAGACCTCTTAAAATTATCTTCTCCATTGTGGCAGGCCTGAACAAAGATTGCAGCAAGGGGCTGTCCAATTGCTTTGGATGCTGCACAGTGTTAAAGGCCGTATCTCCAGACTGGTTTCCTTCTCCTCTACCAGGTCTCCCAGCTTCCAACTCAAGAAACAGAGATCACATATATCCTTTGGCAAAAGTAAAAGAGAACTTATCCAGTGCAGGTAACTGCAGGAACTCATTAGGCATCTGTACTCTTATTAAGACATAGTGTCTCCCCTGCACAGAGGGGAGCCAAATGCCCTTAGCTGCTATTTTGCTAAAGCAAGCCATAGAAACCACAGAGATTTAGAGTTCTTATATCCAATGCTTTTTGCATTTCTTCATATTCATGCACTAAAAGGGTGCTCATTGATTTCATAAAGCCAAGGTCTAGAGAGATCTATAAATACAAGTATTTTACCCTGATGCATTATTGCCCTGATGCCCAAGGCTGAACTTCTGCTCCTTCACAGATAAATTGCTTCCTCACTGGTTAACACCAGGTTCCATTAGCAAGAGTGGTGGCAGACATACTTGGGAAGGTGATCCATGATGAAACACAGCTTTGTCTCTTTTTTTGTTTTCCCGTTGATTTCTTTACTCACCACATCCCATCCTCCTCCTCTTCTTCCTCTACGCAGAATAATTGATAACTTATCCTTTATTACTATTAGCTAAAAAAATATCACCGAGTCTCACCTAAAATCTATAGAAGTCAATGTATTGATATACATCAGCCTTGACGGACTCAAGATCAGAGACCTACAGTTGCCAAAACTGCCTTCTAAAAGGCATTCTGAAACAATTCTTTTAGTCTTTTACAGACATGATAATGCTGGCTAATGCTAGTAATATTAATAGCAATAATAGAAGGAGGGAGAGGGTGTGTTGGTATTTCAGCCCTAAAGTAGAGCACATTCTGTACATTCAGTTACTCTATAACTTCCAAAATATAAAATGTAGTGCTTTCTGGTCTATACTTTCCTTTGCATTCAACAGCAAATTAAGGTTTTATGGCTTTCTTTTAAATACATTGTAGAGAGGTTTATTTAGAACAACCTTTTTTCAGTATCTCCTAAGCCTCAGCTTGTCCAGCTGAATTACTCCCAAAAATGCTTAACTCCGAAGCAGAGTTTATAAGGAAAGGGAATGTTTCTCCCCAAAATGTGTATCAGCTAGAGATATTATTAACCACTGCATTCCCAGCACAGCAGGCAGCATTATCCTTGGAACAAAGCACTCCAATGAAAGCATCACTTGTGGTTTCACCATCATCTTACTACAGTGTGTAGAGTCATGTCACAGCCTTCACCTTGCACCCTGGCGCAGGTCCTCAGCCACCATCGTGTGACACTAAGCACATGGGAGCTTGAAGCAGCAGCATTTCCAAGCCTTACCTTTCACTCCCTTTGCTGAAGTACACTCAAAGACTTTTGTGTGTACCCTTGACTTGTTCTTCCCCCCTGGCCCAAATTCACATAGTAAATGTGGTTTCACAATGTCAGATTAAAGGCACGTACAACTTTGTGGCCCTGAGTTTTAAAGCCAAAGGAACAATTGCCAGATCATGGATGGGATTACTTTCCATTAGCTCAGCTCTGAGATAACCTTGTGTTATATGAAGGCAAAAGAGGCACCCAAGATTTGATTATGTGAAATATTCCCCTCTCCATGCAGCTACTCTTAGCACAGGCCTGAATGCTCTTCCTATCTGAAATCCAAACTTACCAGGCAAACACACATTATACAGGGGTTGTCTGTGATAAACGGTATCTGCAGAATTTCTCCTTCATTTTCACATTTTGCAATGGACCCTGTAACAAAAACACAAGTTTTAGAACACTGATAGAATTCCCCCAGCTGGCTCTGAAAACTGTCCTCATTACACTCATGTTTAACCCCTAGCCTTTGATTTTAAATCTTGCCTTACTTTGCCACTTCAAGCAAGCAGGGATGCTCAGAGTTTCTATAAGATTCCAAAGGTATCTGGGAAATGCCTGGCCCTTTTTTGCCACACCAACCTAGACTTTCTTTGTGCCTCAGTTATAGCAAAGAAGGACGCTTTTTCTCTTCTCAGATGACGTGTGGAGAATAATGAGTACTCCACGCAAAGTAGGAGACTTCTGTAACGACAGCTCCAGAGCTCACTGAGATCAGCAAAAAGCTGTCCATCACGCTGCTAAGACTTGGACCAGAAGCATAGCACGAGCCCAGAACCAAGCATCCTTGTAACGCACGGCAGCCAACTGGCAAATGAGTCAAAATTAGCAGGCTGACTGTCAAACGGCATCAAACTAGAAATCCCTTTATGGCCCTAGAGCTGATTAGCCCATATTGTGCCATGTTGGAATCACTTCCCACAATCTAATGGCTCCTTGATTGCACTAGAAATTGATTCGGCGTTTCCCTCTGTGTCCCTCAGGAAAACATCACCCACAAGGGGATAAAAAGGGACGGGTGGTAAGGGGGGGGGGGGGGGGGGAGCGAGGTTCACGCGTTCGCACCTTCCCGCGACCGACGGCGGGTCCCGGCGGCCGGCGGGCAGCGCACACCCTTAGCGGCCCCTCCGCGCCCGCTTACCTGTGAGCAGGGAGGAAGCCAGCGCCCCGGGGAAGAAGAGCGCGCCCAGGAGGACAGCGGCGGCCGGGACGAGGCTTCGAGCCACCGGCCAGCCCCCGCTGAGCCTCCGGGGCATCCTCCCGGAAGGAGCCGCTGTCCCGGGGACACGCCGTAGGGTGGGGGAGCCCGGCCCAGCACCGACCTCGGTGGGGTGGGTAAGGGTAGCAGGACGGGAGACAGTGGCCCGCCGGGGAGTCCCACCCCACGGAGGCACCGGGGGAGGGGACTGTGGGTGCGAGGAAAGCGGCTGTCAGCGCCTGCCCCTCGGCCCCGCACCCCTTCTTTCCATCACCCCCCTCCACTGCCCGCATCCCTTCTTATACCTTCCTCTCCCCATAGTCCCTCCTCCGGCACCCCCCGGCCCCCAGGCCTCCCTCCCCCCCGGCGCACACACGCACAGACAGGCTGCCAGCCCCAGACCCCGTTTCCCTGCCGGGAGATGCCCGGCCACTCCCTCCCCGGCCCCGCCGAGCACCGCCCGGGCCGGCCGCGGCGTCGGGGGCTGCGCCCGCGGGTGGGGCGGGGGAACAGCAGAGAGGGGACTGAGGAGAAGAGGAGGAGGAGGTAAAGGTAACTGAAGAGTAAGGAGGGGAGGAAACTGGGGCAGCGCCGGTGCGGCTCAAACCCCGGTACCTGTGCAAAGCGCGGCTGCCTCTGCAGGGATCGTCCCCGGCCCCGCGGCTCTACTGGTGTCCGAACCGCTGGTGCTTGCTTGCAGGTCTTGCTCGCCGTCAGCGAGCGAGGAGAGGGGAAGGAGAGCGGGAGGGAGCGCGGGAACGCCGCAGCCAGGCTCTGCTCTCCGCATGGCCGAGGTACCGTCCCGGCTCTCCTCTGGTCCCCCCCCCCCAACTCCCTCCCGGCGCCTGTGCTGCCCCCTCTCCCGCGGCAGCCGCAACACAAAGTCCCTCTTCCCGGCGCCGCTGTCTCCCCTGCCCGGAGGGGCTTTCTCCGGCCCAAGCTCTCCCCGTCAGGGTCTGGGCTCACCCGAGGGGCTGGGGAGCTGCAGGGTGACAGCTACCGGGACCGCACTCCCTTCCCTCCCTTCTTCCCTTCCTTGCCGGTTTCTCGCTCCCCGGCGGGTGCTGCAACCTTTGCAGCTTCTCTCCTCAACGCTTCTCGTTTGCAGGTCCATGCTTTCCTATCCCAGGTAGAAACACGGGCTACCTACGGACATCACTGAAACCCAGCTTCTGCACAAACACACGCACTGTCTGGACGGGATGACACTTGCGGTGTATGGCAGGAGCGTTTTCTGTGACTGATCCTCCTCCTAAGCCTGTTTCACAAACCGTTTTCCTTCAAACTGTGATGTTTCATTTGGGGAAATAAACGCTCTCTGAAGCAAACAAGTCTGAACACTGTTTTCAGATTTATACAGGTTCTTATTTTCTTTCTTTGGGAGGTGGATGTGAGCTGCTATCTCAAATGTAATGGCAAATCAAGTGCATGGTAAGCTGGTACGCACAGGACTAAATACATTTCCTCTTCCCCTTAAGAATCAAGACAGTTAGACTTACATGTTAATTTTAAGAACAAGCCCCCAAAGCCAAGACATCTGAAAGCCTTAGCTTAGTTCTAAAAAGGAAGATATGTGCACCTCATTTCTAGCACAATTTGTATGTTTCTCACACCGGGTAAGTGCATGAAACTCAGAAAGTCCTTGGCCAAACCAAAACATTCCAAGCCATAACTATAAACACTGGTGCCATCAGCACTGCACCTGTGATAGGAAAAAAGGGTACTGGCAAACCTGCAGACATCACTAGCAAAATCCTTCCCTATGAGGAAAAAAAACCTTAATTTTTATCTCCCAACCTCAGTGTGTGTAAGTTGAAGCTGCACAGGCAATCATTGTTTACATGCCATTAAAAGGGGTTTATATTCCCTAGAAACACAAGTAGATTTGCTCCACATAGTGTAGAATATAGAAACACATAGGTACATAAATATAAAGTGTGTAACCTGGACGTATCTCTTTTTCTGGGAATCATCATCTTTACATTCCCCTCCATTTTAAACCTAGGTGAGCCTGTCAAGGTACATATTATTATGCATTACTCCAGAAGAGATTTTCACATACCCAAATGGTTTATTCCATTGGAAAGATGTACTGAATCTTTTGGCAAAAGTTTTTTCTTACTTCTCAATCTGTATTAAGTGCCTGTGTTTCCCTTTTCCAATTCCAGTCAGGCCACAACCCTTCTAAAATAACAGCCTTAGGGGAAAAAAATCTACCCTAATAATTTCTCAGGTGAGAGCTACCACAGGAGAGTACTTATATCACCATGTGCATCGAATTTTCTCTTTGTGATGGTCTAAAATTCATTAAATATTAACGTCACCCGGTGTGAGAAACATACAAATCACAAGGCATCAAGTAACATTTCAAGCATCCAGATAACAGCAGGGAACTTGCTAAAATACACTCGAAATGCAAAAAGTTCCATCTCCTTCATCAAATAAAGATAAGAGGGGACAGCAACTGAACTCCATGCTAAATCCCTGCCACAAGTCATTCAGTTAACAAATCTTTCTTATATCCTACATAATGAAATCCTATATATAATGATCTCCTATATAATGAAATCATACCTAAGGCAGGGCAGGAGCAATACACACAGATTTGTTACACAGTTTTACTTTTCACAGGAAGAAAACAAAAAGCATGATCACTAAAGCACCTTCAACACACTTAATTAGGCCTAAACCTTACCTCTGAAGCACCGTCTGTAGCATGAAAATACTTTCTGTGGGGTGAGCTCACTGAGTCCGTGCCTCTCTTGTGGTAGCACCAGTACTGGGGTGAGGAATTCACACATCTTCCTTGAAACACCTGCTGAAATGGGATTCTAAGGCTTTTCATGCCATGCCTGCCTGTTTGCTCTCTGGTGGAAGAGCCTGCTGGGGGCTGGTGCTGTCTCCAAGTCTCCTGATCCCCTGGTTCCCTATCTCCCTGCTCATCAGGGGAGACGCTCCTTGTTAGCAGCAATCTCTGTTTCT
The DNA here is from genome assembly GCA_032466535.1 of Forpus xanthops. Classification (NCBI taxonomy): domain Eukaryota; kingdom Metazoa; phylum Chordata; class Aves; order Psittaciformes; family Psittacidae; genus Forpus; species Forpus xanthops. The sequence continues at coordinate 55,473 of JASSUY010027506.1, read as the reverse complement.
TCCTGATGTCAATACTGGTGATATGTCATAGAAGAAAATTGCTTTCTCATTTGCATCTCTCATGAAGACCCAGCTTGGGAAGGAAATATTCCCTCTCATCCCTCCCCCCTCCCCTCTTGCCACCCCCACCTCAGTTTCATAGAATCATAGAATAGTTAGGGTTGGAAAGGACCCTCATTCAGTGCTACAGATAGGGAGTTTGTCTCAGCTTTTTACCTCTACCTATTTCTCAAGTGTACCTTATGAGAGGTCAGCATCCTTTCTGATTGTAATGCCACATTAAGCACAGTTTCAGGGGATTTTTTTCCCTTTTGCTTCTATGTTTGAAGAGGTACTTATTTTTCATTCAAAACATTGAATGAAACATTAACAACCACATTCAAAGCAGTGGTAATTTTAGCAAAATCACAGGGTTTCCCTGAAAACTATGCCCTGCTGTCAGATATGCAGCGACTTTGTTGTATGCCAGCAGTTAAAATAGAAGTCATGTCATTAAAACCCTTACCTTTTTTGTACAGGCATTACATGGTATCAGCTGTTATTGAGAGGATATGTTCATTAGTTCTGGTCAGCCTGGGCTCATCCAGCTTGATGGAATGGCAGCTCTTCACAAACACCACTTTATGTGTAATGCAGCTCCTTCTCCAGTGATGCTTTTCCAGCAGTCAGCCATAAAACAGTGTCAGCTACTAGCTGGTCATGACAGAGAATCAACTCAGCACCCACCTAAGAAGAAATAAAACAAACTTTATGGTTAACAGTAGTAACAGCAAAGAAGAGAGAGCACATTCACATCTTTCTTCATAATTATCTGGCAAGTCAGAATCACTACAAGGACCACTCTTCATGGGCTAGAGAATCTTTCCAGAAGTGGAGAAAGAAACTGAATCACTGAAATTCAGATGTATTTTATGAAATTCAGTCTTCCAGGTCTTGGGCATAGATCTTCCTAAGAGCTCCTTATCACACAAGAAGGTGCCATAAACATGCTACATTTACAAGGCACTGAAGATAGTTTGCCTACCAGGCTGAGCTTACACATTTCTACTGCTATCAACATTTTACTAAAGATAATAAACTACTGATCAAATAACTTCACAATCAAAAGGAAGGTCATGCACATTCACTGTAGTTGGAGGCGTGCATCTGGTCGGCTTTAACCCTGTGAATGCCTGCAGAGACACCTGTAATTTGTGAAAGTGTTTTATTATCATGGTGCATCCGCACACAGCAGTCAGGGAGCTCCACAGTAACTCGTAATAGAGGCATTCAACACAGGAGAACAGATGGGAGTTACACTACCAGTAGTAGTGACTACTCTTCATCCTTTGGTGGTTGATCAGGTCTTCACAGTTCAGCTATACTGAGCTGGGCTGCAGCCTTTCAAATGCTTACACATATCCATGCAATTCTGTGCTTAATTATGTTCCAAAGTTAAGAGTATCTACCAGTGTGAAGAAACAGTATTTCTTGCACTGCCCTTTTTCTTCCAGGAGATAATGTTAATAAACCTGCATTCTGGCCTGAGGTGCTCCTGAAAAAGCAAAATAGTCTGAAAACTAAATGGATGTAAAGTGGGTTCAGGAGACCACATGAAGAGGTTTAAAAATGGCTTATGGACAAAGTCCTTAAATAAAAGGAAGGTATAAGAAAGTCTCTAAAAGTTACAGTGACACTTTCCTGAATAAATGCTGAGAAATTTTATCAAACAACTTGTTATTTTGACTGTTTTCCATAAACCTCTGGAACATGCAAAACATTTTTTAGCTTATTTGTAGCAAGATAATGAGTAACATTTTACAAGTTTATTAACACAGAATGTCCTGGCATGCTCAAACTCACATATGTCTATTGGTTAAATTATATTTTCTAAGAACTCAAAAAAGGGAGTTTCTGATTGTAAAAATCTTCAAAATTATCCTCATCATCTGTATTCATGCAGTGCAAACCAAATGAACAGAGCCTAAACTGGATATAAATGCCACCAGCGCCTCAAACTGAAAAATACTTGTATGCAGCAGAAAGCATTGCTCCGATATGGCGACAACAGGCTGCTGCAGTGGTCCATATCTAATATCCTACAAGAACAACAAGAAAGTAAATGGTAGGAGACATTCTGATGCTGTCTTAACCATGGGACTCCCAGCAGAAGCCATTCAAGAGGCCACAGGCCAAGCAAACAGAGTGCAGTGGCATATGCTTGTACTCCTCCCTGTTACTTTGCTGCTGTAAATAGTTTTCCTTCCAGAGATAATAAAAATTACTTTGAGTTATGTGGTTTTGTGTTGGGTTCACCCTTGAACATCTGCTGTGCCTGATAAAGGATAAGAGTTCATGAAATCACATGGAGAGTGACATGTGAGGTACTTTCTTTTTTTGTTTCCAGTTTGTGAGACAAACCAAAACCTGCATTTTTTTGCTATTTTAGCTTATAAATACCATACCAAGGAGTACTCCAGAAACACTTTATAAAATGGAAGAATGAGAGCAGATGAGGGTGGGCCCTCCTTCTGGATTCCACCCATACCCCCGAAAGACAAGACTTGTTTATTTTGACAGAAGATTGCACCCCTCAGCCAGGATGCAGCTCAACATCAGATGCCTCTACAAGCAGAGAAATGCAAAGGCTTACATTTCACCAAAAGACAAGTTTCCAAGAACATGCATCCTGTAACAGCATCACTTCACCTACTGAGACTTCCTTCCTCCTGCTGCTGCTCTTGTTTTTACAGCAGATTTTCTCCCAGGACTTTCTTTGAATGACAACTAAAGGCTTAAAAACTCAGAGGTGAGTTTGAGGAATGAAATGCATCAAGTGGGAGCCTCCTCTCCTTCACATGGGTGCCCTCATTCCCACTCAAATGACTGAGAGGAGACTAAGGGCCATTAATTTTAAGACATCTGTAATAAAAAGTTACAGCTTGTCGACAAGACAATCTGCTGCTGTGTGGAGCAGCTGCTGGCAGGTGGCAGTGTTGGAAGACCAGAGCCCAGCAGCCAGCAGCCCCTGAGCAGGGATGAGCTGAAGCTGCTGCCACAATCAACCTGAACCACAGAGCAATCTAAGCCACACGGGCTAACACCCTGCTCCTACAGGAGCGAACCGCTCTCTTGGTTTGCTCTCAGAATGGGCTTTTCCCTTTCCCTCATCTGGCATTGGGCTCTTGCTGTCCCTGCCATTAGTACAACACAATTTATTTTATCTGGAAAGCAAACCAAAAGACAGTTTTACAAAGAGGCCCTGTTCATTGTTATTTTCCACGTACAAACCTTAATCAATTTACAGATTACTTTTTTTCTTAAGAGAATCAGCTATGCAACACTGCAGCTGGTATAGGTAAGAAATCCTCCCAATCATTTCTTCTTGGCTTCTGATTTAAATGGAGCACACTCAATTAAGCATTAATACCTGATCTGTACTACTGACAGTACCACACAGAGCGAGCAATGAACTAATAATTATTACGTAGTCTTTTTCAGCTCCAACCATCAGGATATGTTGGGGTAATATACATGAGCAAACTGAGGTAATTCTGCACTGATCTATTCTAACTTCTGCTAGTTATGCACCTCCCTAATGAGTAATACAGCCGTTATTAAAGAAGCAATACTACAAGCCTTAATAATTATACTGAACTGCCCCCCAGTCTAAGGAAATCATGGATAATTCTGCATGTGCTTAAACCCAAAAGTACTCAAGAGTACACAAAAAAAAAAAAAACAACACAGAAATAAGCAACTATACTAGAAACAGCAACGTAGAATCTGTTAAAAACCCATCTCATTTTAGTGCTCATGCACCCAGGTCAGATGAATCCCAGACCTTTGCCAAAAGCAAACACATAGCCACTTGGACAAGATAAAAAAAGCACTTCCAGAAGGCAGTGTAATTCATCTACCTTTCTCTGGGCTATCTAAGGCTCTTTCAGAGGGAGATGAGAGATTGAATGTGCCAGAGGTGGGCGTTTGGTGTCATTACACAGATCTGCAGGGGGTTTCTGCCAAATCCCAAAGTCCTCTGACAGTACCATGCGTCTAAATGCATCATTTAGAAGCATGAGGTAAACAGAGACAGGGAATTTTATTTACTTTGGGAAAGTATTAGTCCCATTGCTTGTATATATAAGGTGAAACCCAAGACAGTAAGCTGAACTACTTATGTCCGAAGAAAACAATGTTTTTAAGGCTTCAGAGAATTTTAAATATGTATTTACATGTGGTGTATGCTATTTATTTTTGGTATCTTTAAAGGGAGACTCCTAACTCTGAAGGTAGTGTCTGGTTTTAATATTGTTAGGTGTGGATCAAATTGGCTTTAATATCCTTATGTTTTGATCAAACTGAAATCCCTGTATGGCTGTAGTGTATATGTATCAGTATGGAAGTCAATAAGATAGCTATTACTAAACAAACAAGATTACGATGCTGGAAGTACCTTGGCCTCACCATTCTAATAGATCACATTATTTCATAGAATCATAGAATAGTCAGGGTTGGAAAGGACCTTAAGATCAAGTTCCAACGCCCCTGCCATGGGCAGGGACACTTCACATTAAACCATGCCACCCAAGGCTCTGTCCAACCCGGCCTTGAACACTGCCAGGGATGGAGCATTCACAGCTTCTCTGGGCAACCCATTCCAGTGCCTCACCACCCTCAAATTACAAATTTAGACCCTTCCCCAGGAAATACACATCAGAATAGCCCTGATGAGGTCCATGAGAATAATCACATCATGGGCAGAAGGCCTTCCTGTAAGTATCTACTGCAGCAGGTCCCCAGAGGAAACCAGGATAACTCTATTCTAAAGGGGATGACTACAACAACGTAGGGGTGCCCCTGTGTTCTGGTTCAATTCTGTGTTGGATTATCCAAGGAACAGTTCTCTTCTCCCAAGGGAGCTACAGTAGATCTGAGGGAGGCAAATTCACCCCTGTACTTACAGTCTGTGCCAGGCAAGCTGCATGGCATTGCTTGGGTGGCTTGCTTGGGACACACACAGTGTGGGGCACCTGCAGGACAGAGACTCCAGCCTTCCCCTAAGAGATCATCTGGGATGGTATTTCAAAGAATCACAGATGGGTTTGGGTTGGAAGGGACCTGAAAACTCATCTAGTTCCACTAGACTAGGTTGCTCCAAGCCCTGTCCAACCTGGCCTTGAACACTGCCAGGGATTACTTAACTTTCACAATTACTTTCTCAGACAGACTTGCTTTGCAGCATGTGTTTACCTTCAGAAATGGTCAGATGAAAACAGAAGAATATCAAATAATAAATCACACAACTGAGGATTCCACAAGCCTGCATTGGAGCTGCTTTCAGTTCTGTTGTGCCAGAAGTAATGAAAGCAACTGGAATTCTGAAAGATCATTTCTGTGCATCCCTCTCTAAAAATAAAAAATCATCTCCACACTCCAAATGACAATGAATTGACATCCGAGCATTCCACAAAAATGACAATACAGGCTATCTATTGGAGAAAGTAACAGCATAAGCACACAGCGCTCGCAACAGTTCCATGCTTTGCTTGTGGATTCACTCCAACTGGCTGAATACACAGCACAATTCCCAAAATGCAGGAATGTTACTGCTATGAAGCACTTGAAGGACAACAACCAAGCCTCAGCTTTGTAATGACAGGATTTCAAAAAATGGCCATTTATTTTAAAACAGTCTCTGTGGTTTGTAAAGCTGTTTCTGCAGAGCATGGAAAGGATAAAACACACATACTTTTGCAGGCTTTCAGCTGCTGGCCCAAGTGCAGAAAAGCATTAAGACAGTTTGAATTAACATGATGCAAACTAGGAGAAACGAGGAAGAAAAGATGGCTCTGAAAGCTACACTTTGTTTTCCCATAGAATAGGTGCAGTGCAAACTAAGCATTTTTTCACAGCTAACAGGATACAAGTAGATTGCAAAGGTATGAGGCATGGGAGCAGCCTTATTCACCTGCAACCAAGTTCTCCAAATCTGGAGTCTCACTTTTGGGGTTCCCAGTCTGAGCCATGGGCCTTGAGTTGAACTCGAGTAGCTAAAAGATGAGCACAATCCAAATTATCAGGTAGTTTTGATAACGCTTTAGTGAGGAAAAGGACAGTCACTGAGCGAAGCCTAGCAGAGACAGTGTGGTACATGAACCCAAAGATATCCTCTTGGGCACATAGTGGAGATGGAGAGAGACATGGGGCCTGTAGGGAGAAGCAAAATACTATTATATCAGTTTATAAATGTTATTCTACATTATTCTAAGCACCATCTGGTGCTATAGTTTAAAAAGAGTGGAAAATATACAAAGGGGAGCTAAGTGACACCTCTGACATAAGTCAGGCAGAGGCATGGAGCTGGGTGAATCCATGGTGAATTTTGAAGGATGCTGGCACAGCCTGACTGTACCAGAGCAGGAGATTTACCCTTGAGAAGTAAAACAGAATATCCCTGCTTCTGCCCTGCTCAGGAGCGCAGAGAAGTCTGCACATGTGTGGGGAGAGGGGAAGAAGGGCAAATGGGATAGTGCATGGTTCTGGGGATGGCTAGGTACACTGTCAAAGCCTCAACTACCCCTGTTTCAGTTTGTTCTAGCTGAGAATCAAACCTACAATCTTCTCACCACAGCAGCCACATGACTAACAGTCTAGTGCTGAGTAACGATGAAGTAGGCACAAAAAAACTAAGGAGAAAGGTTCTCCTTTTGCTTATACCCTCTGGCTGTTTTTTTCTGAAGAAAAATGTCCTCTAGCCACTTTGGTGAGTAAGTTTACCATTATAGAAACTGATCCACCACACCCCTGGAAGGTGAATCAGTGCAAGTTATACAACTCTGCTATTTACAAGCGGTTGGATCTTCTCTACCTCTACTGTGCTGCTCACTTTTACCTGCAGTGGTGTACGACTGGTTCTGAAGGAGAGGCAGCTATAGAGAGAGGTAGAAGTGATACTGAGAAGGAATAATTTGTTTTTAAACTTGGCGAATAAAAACTTACAGCAGTGAGGACAATGGCCAGATGGAGAGGAATGAATTTCAAATCAGAAGTCAACATGGAAGTGATCTGCTGACAAATCTTTATACAAAAAGTCACAGCGCACGCAGGTTTCCATAAATGTTGCTACAAAGCCTCCCTTGGCAATAATATAGGAACCCAAATGCATAAAACATACAGGTAAATCCTGAATTCATATCCTAGCTCAACCCCTGAGGGATGAACATGCCTGCTTATTTGAGACCTAAGCCAGCTGAACACTCAAGGTTCAGATTTATGCACTGGTTTATCTTCAAATGACAAGAGCGAAGGAAGAGGATTTGTAGAAATTGTTCTTCTGGCCAATACAATAATCCTGAACAAGTAGGACCAAGGCTTTATCTTTATGCTATCAACAAGCTGAAGGTAGGAAGCTCATCAGGCTCAGACATTAGGTCCTCCCTCAGCATGCTGTAAACTGGAAGCCAAAAAATCAGTGGCCAGGTTTGAAAAAGTTGACCTTAATGAGAAGCAAGAAAGGTTAAATGTACAACTCTGTTACTCATTGGGATTTATTTGCTCAGTTCTAATTTTAACTTTGGTTAGCCCAATAAAAGGTATCACGTCACCGTCTGGGTAGCTGTCGTACAAAAAACAATGCAGCTACCAACTTTCCTCCGTTGGATGACATACTTGGGTAGTAGCCCTTTAAAAAAAGCTTCAACTTCTTAAGAGCACACTTGGTTTTCCATTCATTATTTTCCTGATGCTGAAAGTAGTATTATTCATTCCAGAGAAGAATAGCTACACTGTATTTTAAAGGTTTAACCAAAACACTCATTTTGCTGCAAGTTTCCCTTCTTTCAGAATTTTAAAACACATCTACAAAGTGGCTGCTGGGCAAAACCATCAATTTATGGTCAATGGTATCTGGGAGAAAAAGGAAAGAAGCAAATAGGAGAAGAAATGAATGTTGTGATTGCAAGAGTGACTGCAATCTACAAAAATGTGGATGATGAGAAGGACTCCTCTCTCCATGAGATGAGCTAATGAATGGTGAATGTGGAATGACTTTGTTAAAAAGAGAGACCAAAATAGATAATCAGATCAATTCTGAATACACTGAGTGTACTATCCACAATCTGCAACCACCTGCACATTCATAGCTCTCTTCCAACTTACCTTTGCCAACCTCACCTGTAGTACTTAACAGGAGACCACTCTTTACCTTTTCCAGTCCTCTTTGCAGTGAGGAAGTATCATCCATCCACTTGTACTTGGACCTTGCTTTCCTGTGATACTCAACCTCTTAATTCACAGTGGTGTGGAACAAGACAGGTACAACTGACACGGCAGTGATAAATCATTTGCTCTTCTGAAAGACCATATTGTCTATATTCTTATTTGGTTGGTTGGCCACAGAAACATTCACTTTTACCTTCTTTTATCACTATCAAGCTGTTTGCTAACACTGAATCCAGCCCTACTGCTTGACCTTCAAACACGCACATGTACTAACCCTGAGGGGTTAGTCTTACCCAGGTGAACAGGATTCCTCTTCTTAGAATACATTTCTCTGTGGCAGCTGGCATGGGAGTTCTAGGACACAATCCTGATGGGAATCCAGATCCCCAGGTTTCCTCTTCTTCCTCCCAGGCCCTCTAGTCACTGCCAGAGGTGACAAACCCTTACAGATGAAATACTGTTGGAATGGAAAAATCTGGCTGATTCTGGGACTCGCACCCTGAGGTCTGCAAGGCAGCTGTCCAGTGTCATGCTGAAAGATACGTGTCGTACCGCCATGAAATATCCAGTTAATGCTGGAACATGGCACTCAAACATGCTGCCAAGAGAAACCCTCTTTGTTTCTACTGGATCAGAAGCAATCGTACCATGTTAACCAAGCTGTATGCTTACCAGTTCCTAGTTACAGTCATAGCTCAAGCAGAAAGAAGACACTACACATCCAGACAGCTGGAAAAAACAGTTCCTGTTATATATGTAGCAACTTGACTGTTCTCCAATATTTATGGATCCCAACTGCCTCCACTTCATTATACCATCAGGGGAAGAAAAAGTACAATAATCCCCTTTATGTCTCCTGTAATTGAATCCAACCGTGATTATAATATATTATGGGCACTTGAAGTAACTATTAATTATTGAATACTTGCTTCATAATGAATTGGAGTATCATCTGCCATAGACCAACTTCTTCATATATTCTCTAACACATCCAAGATGCTATGGAACTGGTCTATCCTTCAAAATGAATAAAGTAATAAAATCAGTACAATAAAAACTCATTTCTCTCCCAATCACACTGCAGACTTTGCTGTACACTCCCACCAGATTTACCAGAGTAAGGAGAATTGGGCTAAGCCATCCTTGGATCAAAATCCTTGCTGTTTTCTAAGGTTGTCTAAGAATAGCACCTATGCTACATTCATTAACAATGATAAAATGTCTCAGTATAATAAGAAGAGACTGGAGCTGCCAGGTTTTGAATTGTACATGAAATTCAGGAAATAGTAATAACAACAACATCAATTTAGAGAAACCATGGCAACTTTTTAAAAGATAGAGGGCCCAGCTATCTGTTGCTCAAATGCCAAATTAAGTAAGTGCATTCTTGTTAATAGAACGTGTCCTGGAAATACATCCCTCCAGTATTCTCTTGGTTGGGAAGCATGCTGTTCATTGCTGGATTTCCTGAACTGTTTCATAGTGCTGCTTTGGTTGTTGAAAAGCTGCTATACTTCATCCCAAGAGTGATTTCATCTCATAAGTGGCTGAAGTAACATGTATAAAATGCTCTGTGGTTTTATTTGCGAGGGCCAATTCCACATGCAGCATCACTCTCTACAGAGAAGCAACCATTTCTGGGGTGGAATACCAAAGCTATTTAATTAATATTGACCAGCTAACCCTCCTGCATATTGTAATTTGGGAATAGTACCTTTTAGGGAGACCCTCATAATTTATTACATCAGCTAGCTAGGAGTTAAACTGTGCTTGTATGTCATCTAATTGTGACACAACCCTGGTAGAAGAGTATGGATGCTCTCCTGTCAAGATCAGTGGCAAAATACTCAGTTCAATTCAATGAAAACAGATTTAGGACTCTAATCAGTTTACAGTAATGACTCAGGATGACTGACCTCCCTTTCACAATTTCTGATCAGGCAACAGCTGACATAATTGGAACAGCTCTTATCTTGCCTCTGCAGCTGAATATGCTGTCAGCCTGCACCCAGCTGGAGCTGTGGTGGAGGGTGAGCTATGATCTACAATAATCGTCCCCACTTAGGAAGCACTCCAAGTCTCTATTCTGCCTATAAAGATGAATCAAAATATCTTATCAAAAACTGCTATCATTTTTCTCTGGATTTTTAACTGGTTTTGCCAAAAATAATTTCCAAAAGAAATACTTCTTATTATGAGAGTGTAGTGTTAAAGTGGTGCTAGCAAACAAGTGAATAACACAATATGCTTATGGTACATCAAATAGAAAATACTCCCATTATAGAGCTAACATCAATTTACCAGCTGTGGCTTGAGACCATGGATCTCTTCCAGGGCTCCTGGTTACTTCCATGTTTTTTTTCATGCTATAAAACCACAATTTTGCTCAACCCTTTAATTTAAGAATGAGAATGGATACCAAAATCTTCAATACAGCAGGTTCATACAAACACATGGATGCCTTTTACGCTCATAGCAAATCTAAGCACATGACGGCGCACGTGAAGGAAATATCAGCCTACAATGAGTGCATATGAAAATATAATTGTATTTTACTCCCTTTCCTGCTTTCAACATCACAAAATTCTTGAGAAATATCACAGTATTTTAAAGTAGCAATCATTCAAAAGTGTTTGCATGTTGCATCTGTTTGTACTCCTTGCTATAGCACATGTAAAACTAAAGCAATAAGGACACACTGTCAGAGAACACCAGGTCATACCAGTTAACTTATTTATGTTTCCATCCCGTGATTAACTATATTACTTGCTATACATCTAATGCTAACAGAAGTACTAGGTGTCTCTGCTGGTCTAAAAATAAAGCATATTCCCCCATATTAGCAGCTTTTATGTAGCAAACAGCTAGCAATCTTGCAAAAGAGACAGAAATAATCATTCCTGGTACCACTGAACACTGTGAGAATTTATAAGACAGGAAACAGACAAGTAGGGAGGAGTTTCAGACTCTAAACCAAACAATGTTTTCTAGTCTTTCTATAAATACCAACCTTGTGTTGAACTTGGTCTACTGGAACATTAGGATAAATCCTCACAGACACAATGCATTCTAAACCACTACTAAACTGGGTCACTTCTGCTAATTATAAGCCCAATCCTGTAGACAGTGAGTGCCTCGGCCTCCCACTTGTTTCCAGAGGACCTGAGGGTGTTCTGTCCCCTCAAGAAGATCAAGATTGATAAATCAGTGGAGGACTATACAAACTTCACCTTTGAGCTGGAAAGGAACACAGTCATCTGTGAACAGCACATGAAGATGCCACATAAACACTGGAGCGATCTTATGCGACAACAAAAACGAACAAAGCAGCATGATGCCACGGGGTGACAATAAACAGGGCTTTGGGAAACTCAAGGTTCATTTCAAATAAAGAAGGGATACAGAAGCTTGGTTTCAGGAGTATGTCATGTATTTCACTCCACCTTTACAGCAGTTTTTAAATGGATGATTTATAAACAGGATATTCTGATAAGAAGAGAGATACTTAATATGACACATACTATGTTTTTTGTTTTTTTTTTTTTTATGCTGGAAAGTATTCACATAGAAATACAATCTCTGTGCAGCAAACTTCAGTTTATGGCAGTAAATTACTCTTTCTAAGCAATACAAGAATATTGGAACTTATCTCTAATGCTTGCTGTTACAGTAAATGTTGGAAAAAAAAGACAAAGCATTCAAAACCCAGCCACTTGAAAGAACTGTTGTTTTTGTGTGTCATAGTTTAATAATAGTTGGACAGAAGAATCAATCTGGGGCTGGAAACCACAGTCCTAGTTTGAACTCAGCATTGTGTTCAAAGCCCAAAAGATCAGCGGAGCCCAGATCTCCAGATTTTGGTCATCAGAGTAGTAATTGTTTTAATCTGTTTTTCTACATTGCAACAGCACAAAAACAAAATGAAAGAAAAGCCCTCAGACAATAACATCCAGAAAATAATCTCTACCAAGAAAATCAGCTCTAGAAGGATTTACCCATTTAATAGAAACACAAAAGTATGAATTTGACATTGGAACTTACTTGAGAAAATGCATCTCAAAGTGCTCCAGCAGAAATATAATGGAGTTGCCATGACTCACAATGCTGTTTTCAAACTGTCAAAAAAATCCCTTTTAGATACATGTATACAAAACTAATTTCAATAAGATAATAATTAAACATTAATTTTTATCTGGGAGGCATACATATTTCACCTCAAACAGCTAAACATGCAGACAGGCTGTGTTTTTAGCCTGACCAGAAGAACTGACCAGGCATTGCTCTCAAATCCTGTTCAGAATAGTTTGATTGGGCAGCAACACCTGCCTTGGCCTCCAAAACATTACTGATGAGAACCAAACATTTGGTCGCCCTGAACTAGCAATGTTTCCCTACATTTTGCAGTTGGCCAACAATCTTCACTTCAAAACTTCCTGTAATTGGCCTGAATTTTTCCAGCCAAAAAGAACTTTCTTAAAAATTCAAACTCCATTTGAGAACTGTTAAGAACTGCTTTACAATATTTCCTCTTAGCCTGCTGCATAAATGACTACATTTCAATTACTTCCTTCCTCTGAATTAGATGGACTATTTGGCATTGGTGGAAACTAATTTCTACTCAATGCAACTTTCAAATGCTGATGATACTACCAAATACTGCAATTTAGTGCAATGTACAAAGAGGTCATACATTACTTCTATAGATAGTTCTACCCTTTTTTCCTCCCTTCTCTTTATTACCAGTACATTTTCCCCTTTCTGTAAAACTACTCTCATGAGACCTCATTTTACAAAGCATGGAGCGGAAAAGGCAAATAAGAGTGCTTCTGAGCCTTACATCCTAAAATGACAGAAAGTAACTTAAATAAGAGTGAATGATATAATTGACCTCAGTGCCTACTGGTTGTTTACCCTAAATTCCCAATGAAGCCAGGCAGCTCTGAGCACTGGGATCACATTCAATAATGGTAATTATGACAGAGTAATATATTTCACAGAAGTCTCACAGTAGTGTGCTTTCCAGCTATATTATACACCTGTAGCTTAGGATTCTTTGGTCCAGGATTCTACATTGTTATGATACAGGCTTCCAGTAGTAACTGTGGTTGATTTTTCTAGATTACCCAGTAGCTGCTGACAAGAGGACAAAAGAAGATTTGAGATCTGCAGTTAAAGTTTAAACCTAATAGCTACAGTAATTGATTAGCTCTCCATGGTTTTTCTTTGGTCACTGAGGTGTGTACAGACACTACAGGAGATTATTTTATAGAGTAATTTTGGCAGCGCAGCAGGGTACCTGGACAATGGGATGGATACCACCCTCCTGACAAAAACCACAGGGGGAGGGATCACAGCAAAGACAACTCAGCCAGCAGAATCACTCCATAGCAAGTAGGGGGTAGGATTTTTTCCTTTCTAGGAAAGCAGCAAGATTTCTGGCCCCACAGCTTGTAGATAACTGAGGTCTCCTGGGGGAAAGAGTAATTTTTACAAGGAGTGGCTGCCCACTTCAGTGCTAGAGGTATCAGAACCCGGTTCCCTGGCCACTTAGCTCTACTTAGTAGCTGGCATGTAGAATAAGGCTCTGTAAAACATGGTTATATCATGTTTACTGTGCCAGAGTAGGACCAGATAGTTAAGCAGCAGATGTGCATGTGATGCAAGGCTGGTTTTCTTCTGGGGGTGCATATAAAGAGGTTGAAAGTAGATATAGGTCTAGGTTGATAAAGGTTGATGGCTTAAGACATCCTGAAAAATAATGTCCATTTTTTACCCACATATCAACCTAGCATCACAGCAACCGTCACAACCTCTCTTGAAACAGCACAAAAGTGAGCTGGAGGGACCTCTTTGACAGCTACAACAAGAGTTGGTCAACCCCTGTTGAGGAGACTGGGACGCAGAGATGGCTAATGCAATTGCATCCACCAGAAACTAAGACAAGCATTCCTTTTTGATTCTGCTATCCAAAAGGCTGCAACTTATATTTTGGTATGAACCAGCAACAGCCAGGAGAGGCCTCATTCAAATGCCTGTTTTTACACTTGACCCACGTCTCAGTTATTTTCAGTCCCAAGTACCTTTTACTGATATCTCAAATCAGTCCATGGAATCCAGACATGAGCCGGATGCTTCCAAATCTAAGGTCCTCTCAAAGGTCACCCCAGTTGCTGAGTGCTGCCTTTCAAGCACCTTGCATAAACCTGAATTTCAGAAGGCGAATAGTCAGCACTTTCTAAAAACTCATCCCTCAAAGTACCCTCCAACTGGATTAATAAAATTAAGGCACTCAGAAATTGGTTGTTACTTTTGAAAATCTTACTCATAACTAGAACAGACTGACTGACAAGAAATGCAGAAATCACAGATAACCACAAAAAGATCCATGTGTTGCTGTGTTCAACATACTTACAGTATAAACTTTATTCACATTCATAGTGACATAGCTTATGGCAAAAGGGTTTGCCTTTTAAGTTCAGTAACCATATTTTACTCTGTATCTCTAGAGAGCAGGAGCCTGCATAAGCAATGAGAGGAGAAAAAAGAAGGTTGATGGATTACCAGTTTTCCTTCTGGTGGTGAATTCAGTTGTCTGGAATCATGAATGTTAGTAGAGGAGGAAGCAAGATAGTTATCTTTTATCAAAACTGTAATATAACAAATGTTAATATAATCTCAAAGGGAGGTACCATTCAGAGTTTCCTGAAACAAAGGTTGCTTTTAACTATGTGTAAATAGTCTTTGATCAATCAACTGAATCCTTAGAAAGCGGTAACATAACACAACACCCCTACCACAGTTGGGTAAGTGCTTAAACTTTGTTCACAGAAAGGATGCTAGTAGCTGGCAGGGAGGCTCAGCTCTGTATCTGTATAAATTAGAACAGTCCATCTGGAAGCTGCAGACAGTGCAGAGTAAAATAGGTTGGTACTGCTGCATTATAAATGCATCTGACATCAGAGAGAAAGTCCTCCCCAGGGTCATCTTTGGATTTCATGGCTCTTCTGCTTCCTCTGCCGATTCCCCAGACAAACCTATTAAGAAGAAAGAAGATGCTTAAAAATTCAGTGTACCTGGCAACTACATGCACTATATTGTTGATTCCATCAGTTTGTAAAAGCCTTTGTTAGAGCTGGAGGAAACAATCTATTACATGCAAAACAGTTATGATAAAAATGTATAACTTGCAAATTCAAGCACTCACAAGTTTAGAAAATATAAAAAATTAAGGCAATACAGGCAATTTGACATCAGCTCTTTTATGCACATGATGGATCATAGATTCAAAGTTATAAAATCACAGACCACTTTCACATCATAGAAACATGACAGAGAACAACTGGGCATATGATCTGAGACACAGTTACTCCAATCAATCTGCATTTTGCCTGTCCCTTTTTCTAGGCAGAACTGGCAATATAAATTGCAAAAAAATAGAAAATTTGCTCCATAAACCCATTAACAATTAATTTATTATATAGATATATATTTCAATACCAGACTAAGATTTTGAAGAAGGGGAAAATAGCAAAAGCCCCTGTATTGAAGGCAACTTCTGCCTTAAACCAAGACTCTGAGTTTCCTATTTTCAAATATCAGTTCAAGATATGAATCCATCCTGTACTGGATATTAATCTTTGCAATAATGAACCTGACAGAATTGAAAAAGTTAGAAACTCGCAAAAAATTGCTTGGAATACCTAGGGAGAAAAAGAACCATGAAAAATCACACAAATTTGTGTAGGCAAATACTTGCATGACTTTACATTGAAGTGCTTATTTAACCCAGCTCTTATTATTTAACCGGTCCATTCTTAATTTGGGTTAAAAATGATTTAACTTAAATTCTTTTCTAATGAATGTAAAGCAATCCAAAATACACTGGCACCATCTCCAAAGGATATATGAATAATAATAAAGACACACAGCTTTTATGTTTTGTTCTGTGGTGTTTGGGTTTGGTTGGGAGATTTTTTTATGAGCCATTTCTGAAGAAAGTTGAAATCCCCACCCCCCCAATAAAGCGAAATGATCTAGCAGGTCAGCAGAATAAAATCTGAGCATCCAAGTCTTCTCAACTCAAGCCACCATTCACCTGTCAGCCCAACTGCCTTCACAATCCTGTTCACATAGATTTTTGCACCAACAATCTATATAATTCTAAAAGAATATGCTTTGATTTACATCTGTGTGGTTCCCCATCAACAAAACCAGATACATCTCTTTCTCCAGTTTTCCACTGTCAGTGTTTTTTGGAGCTTGGGGTTTTCAGAATTTACAATGCTTTACTGCTGGTACTAAATCGAACAAACTTTATCTCAGGCCTTGAAACTGAAGGAAAGCATCAGTGAAGCTAACAGAGCAGGAGATCAAGGATAAAATCACTGAGATACAAAAGACTAAAGCAGTAAAATTTCAGCACCAGCTGGAAGCCTAAGGCCCCTGAGGCACTAAGAAGTTCTCTTTACTGAAGCTTCTACTGGTTTGTTTCCATCTATCTTTTTTTTTCTTAAGGACAATTAAAAATACCATGTTAAGAGCTGTCTCTGGTTTACAAAGGTCAGCCCTCAAATGGCAGCTCTTTTGTTCAAAACTCTCATCACATACACATGCTGGGATGCCAAAGGAATCAGCAGCAGGTCCCATCTTTTTTCATTAATCTAGGGGAAGGAGGTAGGTAGCATGATAATGAAATGTGTGGATTATAAGAAACTAAGATAAACTACAAATGTTGTTGAGGAGAAAGAGAGATTGCTCTAGAACTAAGAGAATAACAAGGTTGAGAAAAGATAAAAGGAGATACCATCTGAAATACATCATAGAAATAACAAACACAGATACTTTGCTGAGGAAAGCCCTGCAAAAGTAGCATAATGGAAAAAGTTGCTTAAGACATGCATCTGCAGTGGAATACCCCATGTAGAATACCCCATGTAGCTCAATGCAGTGTAAAAGACACTGCAGAGCTCACAGTTAATGCTGTCCCATACGATATAGCTTTGTTGAGATCACGTCTGGAGCTGTTTACAGCCCTATACTACATAAAAGGTACTTCCCCCACCATAATTAAGGAAAAGAGTTTGCAAGAATCATGAAATCAGTTTCTGACCACTCTTAGAAAAGCTGAACACACACATAGTTCAGATGAGAAACAGCAAGAAGGTGCTATGATTATGGTCAGCAATTTGTACCTGAAAGGAATAGCCACAGATTTACCAGAGACCAGAAGGCACTAACCTCTGCATTAGCATTGCTCACTAAGCTACACATTCAAGACACGTAACACTGCCACTACACAGTGTCCTCAACTCCAATACCTTTGAGGACTGGCTAGGGAACATCTAAAGCAGCATAACAGCACTGAAATTAAGGAAGGGAGGTTTACAAAAATACTGGGGGGAAGGGGGGAATCTTACTGAAAAAGCCTTGATGCACCTTTACTAGGCAGAAAATACAGCATGTTAAAAATTCAAAAGTAATTATAAAATTATAATGCAAAGAAATTCATTTCAGCCATAAAAGGGTGCCCAAGATACTGCTTTCAAAACCATAACATTGACTTACCACAAACAACCCTTGTGTCTGTTTCTACAAACTGCCATGCCAAAATGGGCAACATGAATGGTTACTTTCAAGCATGTGAACCCCAGTGGACCCACAAAATGTAATGCATGAACTGTAATTATGGGCTGGCAAAACTGAAGTAATACAGCAGGATTTACCTCAATTTCACACAACTTTGCCCAACAGCACTATCCATGACTATATGGAACCTGCACTGATCACAGAACTATACTACATGAGTAAATTACAGGAGAGGTGAGAGGACAGGTGAGGTATAAACTGCAGCTCCAAAATGGGAGGCACTATGAAAACTTGCCTTACAATAAGCAGCCTTCCCGCTTCTGCCCTGTATGTTTTCAATTTGCAATAATAACTGGTCATCTAGGAGAACAACGCATATGTCACATTGCTCTAACTGGCACATGCCACATCATAGCATGTGAGATAATTAACATCAGAGAAGTTTCTCATCAGCATATTCTGACAAGCCCAGGCAGATCCTAAGAAATACGGGTATATAAAAAAAAATAAATCTGCATATTAAGGCTCCTTTACCTCATTTTATCAGGAAAAAAGCTTCCTTCATATCCCCATTATGAAGTTCTTAATGTTTCATTTTATAGGTCATCAAAAAATTCTATCAGAATAATACTGGCTGAGCACACAGACAAACATTTATTAAAAGGTTCATATCTCTATTTATCAGCTCAGCTATGAAGTGGGAAACTGCTTCTGGAAATAAGTGTGATAAATTTTAACTCCTCTGCAGAAGGCAACCCCCGAATTTCTGGAAGAAAGTTTTCAAAACAGAGTTGATACATATGATCCAATTAACATCCTGACTAGTAATACAAGATTACGTGTATCTGAGGTTAAAACCAGATTCCACCTTCAGTCTCTTGAAATTGCTCCAATTTTGTATATTTGTCAATCAGAGCACATCAGCATCGTCATGAAAGCAGCTTCTATAAACAAAGAC
Source organism: Forpus xanthops (assembly GCA_032466535.1). NCBI lineage: Eukaryota > Metazoa > Chordata > Aves > Psittaciformes > Psittacidae > Forpus > Forpus xanthops. Next base: position 36,728 of record JASSUY010027506.1, on the reverse strand, counting down.
ACAGAATTCCTCAGGCCTGTTAATTTACCTCTTGAAAAGCATGACTTAATGCATACATGTCGTTCAGTCACAGGAAGGTAATTTCTAGATACAATGTATTTTTGAGTCTTGAAAACTGAAAGTTCAAAGAAAATCAGTTACAGTGACAGAAGTACCAAAGACAACTAAAAAAAAAAAAACCCAAGTTTCTTGGAATTGTTATTCATGCAGGTTAGGGGGTGGGAGAATAGAACAACAAAACCAGCAAACCAAAACCATTTAAAGGGAGGGATGATATTTGAGCATGATGGCAAAAGGGAGGTGAAAGGATTGTTTTCTGTAGTCATAAATTTTTCACAATAAGCGTGATGGTGTAAGGTTTAAAGATGTTCAGGTTAAACAATTAGGCAATGGAAGAAACTACCCAGGGAGGTGGCTGAGTCAAGAATATGAGAGGTTTGCAAAGACAGGGTCAACGAAATCCTAGTGGGGATTAGTAAAAAGGAAGATACACAGGCTTTGAACTGGATGACCTAAAGAATCTTCTCCAATCCTATCATTTATGCTGCTATGATTCATCCTAAGGAGAACATTTTGGACTCCTATGAATTACTGGCTGCGTTTCCTGGACACTATTATGCATTAGTCTACTCCAAAGCATGCATAAAACTAAGTCAAAGTTGGCTTTGAAGTGTTTGATCTACAATACTCAATGCTTTCGCACAGTGACTCAGAAAAAGCATAGTTATAACAAGACAACAAAAGTTACTTTGAGTTCAGATTAAGTTAGGGAAGGGAGGCACCCCTTTCTTCAGCTAGTCCCACTTAAAAGAGGAAAAAAAACACCCCAACTCATAGCCTGATGGTTAATATTGCTATTTCTAGACCTGCATAAAACAGCTTTAGAACAAGCTACAGCTTCAAGGTAACTGTTTTTCATAAAATTTTGGATCCAAAATGAAATGTTCCAAATGACCAAAGTTAACAGCTTTTCACTTTTTTGTTAACAAAAGACAATAAATTTTTCACAGCGCCGTCACGTTACATTTTTGAAATTCACAATAATTTTCCCTTTAAGAACTCTATTCACTGCTAATATTTTTTTATTGGTAAAAATTGCTTAAGGAAATATATACTGCTTCCTTTCTCTTAGTATTTAAACTTTATTCCATGAACACAATCCAAAGGATTTTCCAGAAAGCTCAAGAAAGCAACAGTATCTTGCTTATCCCAAGCAAACTGACACACTCAGTTGGAGCGCCAAATGGATTAGTGTAAAATCGTCAACTCCGATGAGGTGGAGAAGATTGATCACCATGATGGACAAGCTACAAACTTTCCTATACTGCTTTAAGAGGATAAACTGGACTCGATCAATATTCTCTATCACTTTTCATGGAATAATAAACTGAGAGTGAGCCTTATCACTGCCTTCCAAGCCACCACCATGTCACTGATCACTGTATGGTTTAAAAACACGATTTAAAAGAGCTCAGGTTTGTATCTGAAAGGGAGCAATGGTAGCTAAATGAGGGCGAAGCATGGACTAATGCATTCATTAGAGAATTTTGTAAATCAAATAAACTGGCTTTTCGTTTAGGAAGCAGTGTGACTGAAAAGACTTCATTCAGGGAGCTTTTCTTTGTCCTAAGGGACCATATACATCACAAGATTGAGAATGTGAAACAACAGTTCCATCACTCTCAAACATGCCTCCTAGTAACTTCAATTAATATAACAAGTCCAACCTACATAAAGCCGTCAGCAATCAAGTTGCTGAACTGCCACAAAGTGGCAGGGGTAGAAGGGGCACCTCTTACCTTGGGGATAGCAGGGTCTACTCCCACGAAACTTAAAAAGCTCACTAATAATCATCCTTTTGTCACTGACAAAAGTAGTAGTGACATGTAGTAGCTGTGTAACACAATGGAGATAACAAGGTGGTGACAACCACAAAGGCAATATTTACCAAGTGTCTGAGATTTTCTTTTTTCTAATTGACTTTTAAACACCTTACAAAGCTCTTGTGCATTCATGGACTGAGCAGTGGCCCTTAATGGTAACTCTGCAGATCCATGCCTGTAGCAACTCAGGCCAACCGTGAAATGGGACATTATGGAAAAGTTAGTGTCCCTTCCAAGGTAATTTCTTTTGTCTTTGTTTTCCAAAGTACAGCAACTAAATATCCCACTCATCAATTTTATCCTATATTAAAATTATAATTAATATAAATTACTATTCATTAAATCACATTGAGCTTCTTTTGTATAATACTGCATTCTTCAGCCTTCATTACACTATATGGTGTAAATACACACCTGTACCTTTTACATATCCCTGCTACAAACTTTTCTGTTGAGAACCCCAGCACCTAAAAGGCACTAGAGCTGCCACCAATGGGTCCAAGGAATGAATTGCATTGAATTACTGCCCTGGTTTGGGTAAGGTAAGGAGGTGTGCATTAGTTCACAGTTCCTGGGATCAAGTACTCAAACTGTAAATTGTACAGTTCAGACTCCTATGTTTATAACATTGCAAAGATTCTATGCTTTCTTTAGGTCTGCTTTGCATTTGGAAAACACCCAAGACATATGAAATGTTTCTAATATAAAGTTACCAAATTTGAACATCAGGAAAAACATCCAGTGACATGACCAAAAAAATTCCCAAGGCACACAGCTGCTTTTCCTGATGACCCTGGTCACTTACATACATATTCACACACCCCCATGCACACATATATACACACTGCTGGAATAAACACATTCTGTAAGACATGAGGAGCTGTCAACACACCAAATCTAGCTTACATTTAGAGGTATCAAGGAGAAAAGAGAAATGAGATGCTTTTAAGATCAAAGCCTTATAGAGCTCTGTAAGAAGCACTATAATAACAGTATTCTGAGCTTCATTCAGGAACCAAAAAAACAATCCATAAATTACTATAGATGCAACTGAATATGTTTACATGGAGACAAGCTATTTAAAAAGCAGTTACCTATCTGAAATAAAGTCACTGATTATTACTGTGAGAAATATAATTTCAGTTGCATGAAAAATGCCTATTTTTCCCAAATATATCATATTCTAGCCTATCATAACCAACTATCAAATCCGGGGCATTCTTATAAGAAAGATGACAACCTTTGAGAAATGGTTGTTGTCCTTTAGAGATGATTATAGGAAGAAGTGACAAATGACACATTTCAGCTGGAAGAGGTATTTCTTGCCAGGAAGCAAATCCCTTAAAAAGAGTTTGCTTTTTAGTGATCAAACTTCCTTTCTTCCTAATTAGCTATCAGCCTTTGTTAGGGCAGTAAGTTAACACAGTGGCTTCTAAGGCAAATACGCAATGCAAATCTGAAACTTAACTAATTACAGCCACACAAATGTCAATGTTTCAATTTATTCTTCATCATGCTTATACCTTCCCATGCACTGCAACCCCAAATCCTATTAAGCTTTTCAGAACTGTTGCCTCTTTAATAATTTGTTGACAAAAAAAACCCCAACATATATTTGAGCCATATATATTGAGATTAGACAGATGATAATCTATTAAAAACAGGATTGGTTTTGCATAGATGTTAACTCATCACTTTTTCCTGGGGAGAGGTAATGCCATGGTAATCAGTCTTTTGCCTGCTTGATTCGTTGTGCTGTTTTGTTGACTTCCCAGACAGGCAGATCAGCCAGCTGACTATTACCAAATCCTTTATCTTGCCAGACAAGTGATCACCATGACAGATAAGCAGAACTCCAGGGGTAGGTTAGATTTAGGGCAAGATTTTCCACCATTTTCATATGAATAGCAATGAATCCTACTCCTGGAGACAGCCACCCAGTGTTTGCCTGCAGGAAGATCTGAGATCCTTCACGGATATGAGATATACATAGATATTACAGTAAATTTTTACTCTTGTAGGCTGGCTGCAACTCATAATTGACCTCTCAAGACCTACAACCTCCCCATTAGTCTAACTTCAAACATTGCTCATCTACCTACGTAACATTAGCTAATACTGTGCAAACTTTTCAGCTGAGATGATTTGCCTTAGAGAATTGCAAATGAAAGTCAAACAAATCATCAGTCACATTTCTGCTGAATTTGTCAGGTCAATTTGGCTTTTAAAAAAGTAAATATTTACAGCATTTTTGATATTTTCAAACTAATTTGAATTTTCATTTCACACCTAAGGATTGCAAATAAGCTTCCTTGAGTATAATGTTGGGTTTACTTTTAAAAGTTAGCAGATACAAAGTCAAAGCAAGTTCATTTGAGCAGAAAAAAAGAAACCTGAATCAATAACTGGAAGTTGCCCCAAAACAACAGATTTTCTATTCCAGACCTCTATTCTTGTTAGTGTGTACCTGTATCTTCAGTCAAAACAGTGCAATTATCCTTTTCATATGCATGATATCACTGTCAGACTGAACCTTTCAACAAGTTTTGCTAACATACATACTACATGCAAAGTATATGCAGCTCTAGCCAACATCAGCTTCAGTAAAATACAGAATAAAAAGTGTATTAGATTTATAGGGGAAAAAAAACCCATCTTTTTATGGATAACGAGTCTGCTATAGACTTGCATTTAAGGCCTTCTTGTGAAAGTTTAACTTGTATGGCCACAAGACAGCTAAGTACCTTCATACATAAACGAAAGTTTCCACAGTAGAGATTTTTAACGTTTTCTTTACAGCCTACAGTACACACAAGTCCATGGCTCCTGGGTACCAGGAAGATAAACGAGAGAGAAGAAATTCTCAAAATGAACAGTGTAAACGTGTGATTTTGTGGAAAGCAGAAGAGAGGGAGACAAATCAAATAGCTAAAGGCTATTGTTTATTGCAATGTAGAGACATAAAAGCAAATTGAGAAGATGAAGTCAAGGAAAGGACTATTCAAGGCTGCTTTAATGCCATGTATTCTCTCCAGAGAAGCAGTGAAAGCTACATGGCTTATGACATTTTCTAATTAGTACCACAATGAAGACAACAATCTGGTGGTGCCAGGGAGATGGTCAAGCTGATATAACGAGAGTTTTCCATTTCTAACTCCTATTATCATACAACAGATCTGAGGTGCTACAAATTCCTAAAGTGTTTTGTAATAGTCATAGAAACATCGGCTTTTGCTTACCATTAAGTATTCAGCAACTGACTACTCTTCAGTATGTTGCTCCTTTAACAATGTAACATTACAGTGCAAATGATAAAATCATACTCAAGATTTCCATGGATTCTTCTGGAAATAACATACAACAGGATTTTACCATTTGATGTCATTTTTCCTTTGGAGTCTTGTGGGAAAATGACATTGGTAAAGAGGCAGGTTTGAGGAAAAATGTGTTTCAAAAAAAGAACAACAAAGGAAAAAAGAATACTTTTGGGTAATACTTTCCAATCTTGAATTTCACACATTCCTCTTAAGCTACAGTATATGAGAAAATGCTTTAAGAGGTTTTTTTTTTTCCAAATGCAATCTTTCGATAAGTCTCAGTGTTGGCTTAAAAGCAAATGAAGAAAATAAAAAGAACCTGTGTTAAAGTAACAGATGAAATTTCTTCTAAATGGACACTAAACTCCTTTCTATTGCTCACGAAATATCTGTATCTGCCTTTTTTTTTTTGGCCACGTGACTATCCCCTTCCATTCTCCCACTAAAATCTTATCTTTGCTAATGCAAAGGATGATTTCAAGGGTGAAGAGCGTGATAGAGGGGTAATGTAATAGCAGTTTGTATTTTTTTTATCTTATATTCTAATCTGTCTTAATATCTCTACTACACCAAAGACTGTAATGTAATTCTCCCTACTTCTACTATTTTTTTCCACCAGTATCAGTCTTGTCTCATACACATGGAAGTAGAGTCGCATCCTGCTACACCCCTGGATACCTCCAAGCATATCTTGGCCATATGATTCTAGGCATATCTTAGCTATAATAGCAATTTCAGTACTCACAACAAAAATTGTAAAGCTACTCAGATTTGATGATCCAATTGAGGATTCCTTAAGGCCCAAATCTGTGCATTTCTGAAAGGGGAGTAAAAATTTCTGGGCCCTCCAGCCTCACACCGAAATCAGCAGAACCAAAATGAGGGCAGCGCTTTGTGGGACTGAACCTTTTAGTACCTCCAGAAAAGCAGTAGAAGCCAACACACCCACATCTAAGGCTTGGAATGATGGAAGTAACAGTTTTAAATGTATTATGGATTTTCTCACAGCCTCAGGAAGCAATAAAAATTAAGTATAGTCAGACTGCAGGAAAGCAGTATAGTTTTCATAAATTTTTGTGACTTTAGGGAAAATATGCTCAACTTTTATAGACAGCCAATTCAGTATTACACATTTTCAGGAAACGTCACTGCTATGGGATTCCCACAATAAATGCAGGTTAAAATGACTGCATTCTTCAAGGACACTGCTCAAAATACATTCATATCATGTAAGTAAGTCATTTTTATTAGAGCACAACACAACTAGCTGTCCTAGATCATAGGCTTCTCCTGGAACTGGACACTAACGACTAGGAAGAGCAAACAATTTCATTCTGGTGGTTATCTAATGTTAAAATTATTTCTTCATTGAGCACAATCAAGTGCCTGGAGAAAGCTAAGAAAGCAAAGACAAACATGCTCAATCAGGAAAATCAAAGCAAAACTAAAACTAACCATAAGTAGTATAATATTATCAATTAAATATTAATGCAAACAGATGACTTCTATTCAAGTATGAAAGTCAGGTTTCCCAGACTCAGCAGTTGTATCTGTATCACTGTCCTGGGTTCATAGAAGGAGCTGCCTTTGGAACTGTTCTACCTCCACAGTCTCCCTCTTGTCCACTTGAAACAGCCCAAAGATAGATCAGTCATGCTTGAAGATAACCTACCTGACAGAGGAACCTCACAGGTTTCTTCCTACTCCAATTCAACTTAATGCTGTTCTTCCCTACTTGATGCACGCAAGATCCACAAACGTGGGCTTGACACAACATCTAGGCTACCATTACCTATCCTTATTTATGTGAGCAGTAACGTCTGCCTCACTAAGAAGGTGGACACCCAGGTTTTCACAAGCAACCCTGAAGCCAGTGAAAGTTCTCAAATCTGCTATTTAGCTTATAGGACAGAGCTTTAAGGACTTTGGTTTACTATTTTGGAGACTAGCCAACTAATCATGTATGATACTTAATCAGCTCCAATTCCAGGTCAGAAAACTGCTTCTAATCACTTATGCATATGATCAACTGAGCTCAGTGGAACTGAATGCACCACCTATACGTTCAAGTTGGGTGCACACACAAGCAGTGTATTAACAAAGAATCAAAGTATAGCCTTAAGTGCTTTACCACAAAATGCCCCAGAATTCTCTGATGCTTTATTATTGGTTTTTTTAATCTTTGGCATTTTACTGTGTATATGACTTGCAAGGAATGTTGTTATGGTTTTGTTTTTTTTTTTGTGGGAGGTTTTAAGTCTCAGAAGAATCTGGTGACATCACCCAAAGAAATATCTAAATCATATATTACATTTAACTCAACACAATTTTGTTTAGAACTTTCTCAGGAAACAGATGCTTTTCTGTTGCCAAAGTGTTCTCAAAGGAGGCTCTGCTTTTCACAAGGCATTTCTGATCTCTCACTGCAGGAGAGCTTTACTTCAAAGTTCACATAGAGTTCCAAAAGCTCCACTGGAGCCTCTCAAGTGGATAGTTTGGGCAAAAATGTAAAGAAAGACATGTTACTGAGAGCCATTCTGTTCCAGCAAGAGTGAAATCTTAATACAGTAGATGAAGATTTATCAAAATGTAGACATAGTCCCAGCTGTGCCTGCCCATTATCTGCTTCTGCTAAGATCTTGCAACAACCTGGATGCTATTACTTCTTTCCCAATGCATTTGCAGTTTAGAGGTCTTACTGCTGTAATCAGGGATTTCACTGGAAGAAAGGCAACATACATCACATGTAAGATGCTTTGAAACGAGCTGTGAGTTAAGGTATAGATCATTTTTGGTTTTAACCCTTACTTGGAATGGTAAAAGTGTTTTCCAGTCTGTCAACCATGAATTCATGGTCTGCAGTCCCTGAAATCACACTGAACAAGAAAATAAACATCATCCTTACTGTATTTTTAGCTAAAGGTGCAAAGATATGATCATCTGCAGGAAATGGACCAGCAGAAATATGTGACTGTGAAAGTGTGAAAACCACTCATTCAATCATGTGTGAAGATGAAAAGTAGAGGATCAAATTGCAGTTTTACCAGTACTCATTTACACTACAGATGACAAACAAGAAAACAGTAAAACATAAACAACAGTGTGCAATGAAATTTCAAATATACCATTTCCAGTAGTACCTACCCTTCTTTCCTGCCTTTTGGAAGGCAGCAAAAGAGAAGCACTTTTGAAATTAGTCCATTTAACAGGTTGCAATAAAGACTACTTTAAGCATGGTGGTATAGTCTGCTGGTTCATGCTTACCATGGCCAGAGCTTCTCCACCCGCACATGAGAATTCAAATTGTGCTGTCAGAAATAGTATTTACCTGAAGGATTCCATACATGTTACCAGCCTCAGTCCCTGTGCAGTAGCTTGGAAAAGGATGGTTAGTCATTTTAACAAGTTACAGACTTTAAAAAGAATGAGCTGTTCTCCCACGTATCACACATCATGCATGGGATGACAAGTTAAATGACTTCATGTTTGTAAAACTAAACTGGATCATACTGAGATACCTATCTTCAGAGATGGTGCAACACCACCTCCTATTCAAGCCAAGACTCTTTGAATAACATCCTAGAAATGCTTCTTTACCTTCCAAATTCCAGGATCTGAATGCTCTCTTCCTTTATTCTTTCTCTCAGATCTGATCTAGAAACTCCGTTATCTGGCATATGATGCCACCTTCACATGACAATACCTGTATCTAGCACATTTCAAACCTCATCTGTTTTTCCAGGTGCTTCAAGGACAGAAATATACATGGAGGATGATAAAATCTGAATACATTGTAAAATAAATCACTTATCTTTGTGAGATCTTTCTGTACCATTTTGACACACTGAGCTCTGGGCTGGACTCAACAACACACTGAGCTCAGTGGCTGGATTCCATGATCTTACAGGTCTTTTCCATCTTAAATGATTCTGTCGTTCTACAATTAGTGCAATCTATCTAAAACTCTGGGTGAAGACTTTTATAAATGTGAATAAATAATTTTAATTAGCTTAATTAGCTGATAGAAGTAACATAAGACTCTACCCTATCTTCCTTAAAGACGTATGCTCATTTATCCACAAAGCACTAATCACCTACTTTCTTAATCAATGGGAATTCAAATCATGACAGGAAGCGGCACTGGGCATCAAGGTGGGAACAAAAGGTGATCTGCAAAACTCAATGGGATTATGAGTCAACTGAAGTCATGAGTCAACAGCAGCCTGTTGCTCATTGACTCTGCCTCACCAGTAGGTGTTACTTCAGCTATTAATGCAGATTGCTGTACGGCTGCAGGGATACGCATGCCTGCCAAGGTACATAAAAAACATCCAAACCAAACTGAAATCTGCCAGATTCTGAAAATATCATGTAACACCCTGCTCTGTATCTGCAACACCATCCAAAGTCATGTTTAGGAGAGCTGACCACGACCACACCCGTCCCTATGCCTGCAAATACAGCCTGAAGGTTTTTCATTGACAGCCACCCCACTTAATCATTCCAAGCAATGCTTGGCTATTTGATTGCTGCAATTTAACACAGTAATAACAATAATCCAGACTATGCTTAAAACACTCACTGTACTTCCAAAGCTGTTTATTAGCATTGGCTTCTGCTTTACAACTATTTTCAACACTCTTAATTCTGAAGTTCCTCCACTGGCACCTCTGAGAAGGCTAAGGCTATATGAAAGAGGCAGACTTATTTTTTGTTTGACCGAGTACTTGATAACTGCATTTAATTTTACAGTTTATTTATTTAACCTCAGCTCAGGCTAAAGCCATCTAAAATACCCTGTGCATTGTAACTTTAGGTCCAAGACAGAACACAGCCTCTTTGATTTCTTGAAATTAAATTCAGTAGCTCCTCTTCAACCTGTAAACCAATTGCAAGGCCACCATTTATAATCCCTTCCTTCTACTGCAGTCATAGGCTGAAAATTCAGGTCTCCATGCTCTACATCTCTGAGCAGAGTAACAGATATATCAGAGTGAGGATTCCTGTCATGCTTTCACTAAACGTTATCTTTAAGCTAGTACTTTCCAACTAGTAACAAAGCCTCTTTCTGAAGACCCTCAGAATGGGGAACTCATCACTTGGTAGCCTCTCCTATCATATTCTGTCTACACAAATATCACTTCTCATGGACTGGAATAACTTCTGTCTTAATGCATGAATTTCACCCTTCTTAACATTAGAATCCAGAGGAAATGAATGCTTAATTTAAGACTTGCACTCCAACAGAAGTCAGTATTTTACCAAGCAGTCATTAAGGTTGGACAAAGAAAAGACCACTTCCCCTTATAAGTAGGGTTTGTTGAACAGGCAAAACACTAGAGCAACATACAACATAAAAAAAATTATCTTTTGAACATAAAATATCTCACATTCATTTTCTGAAAAATTATATCCAGCCATTTAATGTACACAATGATATTTTTATCAATGTTTCTATAACACTTGGTCTACAGAAGTACAATACATGAAAGGCAGAAGTACACAGCCTTTCATGTACAGATGACAGGAAAGAACAATGTTTCTGAAGGAGACATTTTTACTGTAAATCCAATGCTTATAAAAGCAGTGTAATTGAAAGCACGTGGGATGCAGTACAAGGGCTTCCCATCATTCTAAGCATACAGCTCAGCTCACCCAAATAATAAAACCACTCTGCTTATTCAGTCTTGTACTTCTCTTAAAGTTAGGCTACTCAATTGTGCCAAATAATGTGTTGGCCAACTTGGACTAACTCAAAAACACTAAGCTCATTTTCCTAGTGAAGTGTGCAGTACTTGTATGATTTCTACATTACAAACAAGCTTTATCTATAAGAAAAAGAAATTAAAACTTTCTAAAGTCAGGACTCTTTCTGATTTCTTATGTTACTGGTGAAATTTTAAAGGATAATATACTTGAGATTAAAACTTTAAAAGAACATTATTACCATGATGCAAATATACCCACAAGATCGTATACAATTAGGTAATTGTGTACATATGTATATTCACTGCCAATTCTGCATAATCATTATTTTTATATTTGATCTGATAGCTGGAAGGCACTCCCTTAGACCCTTTTTTTTAACACTGAAAACAGTAGATAGCATCATCCTTTGCACTCATTAAAGATTAACAAGTTGCTAACATTAATTTTTTGCTAAATTATAAGTAAGATAAAAGGGTAACTTGTATCTTATTCTGTTGAACTGTAACAGTGAGAAAGAAACATGAAGATAAAGCAGGGATTTAAACAGTAAATCTGCTGATAGCTGAACTTGTTGAGATGAAACAGAAGCTATAAATCAATTTGAAATAGTTGGAAGTATTGAAAAAATCAGGTAACTTTCTGCCAGTTCTTCTGAGATCTGCTTATGGCTTTGAATTGCCAAGAGGTAAGAATAATGAAATCAGAATTTTTTAAGTCTGATTGTCAATGCTTTTATTCGACAAATGTATGTAGCCTGAGCTGTGCAAAATCTGTGACTGCAGTTCAGTTCTGGAAGCGGAATGCTTTCTTTATGGAAAATGCTGGTATTTGTCATAGGTTTTCATTCTCAGCTATAAAAAAAATGGAAATGTAACAAAGAATTAAACTTTTCACTACATTTCAGGCTGGCAATGTCACTGTACAACAAGTTGTGGTTATGAAGAACAGCTTCATACAAAGTCTCACTTCCTCTCCTAATTCCTATTCCCAATTTGTTAGATTGACATACTCCATCTCCCACAGCTAAACCCAACTATACTCCCTCTCACTTCACAGTATGCTCAGTTAACCCTTCACATTTACCAATTTCCTCCCAAGTAAGAGCCACAAATTAGGCTAGTTTTGAGGTAAGAGTGTACTTACTCAAGATTACAACAAAAGCAACAGGTAACTTAAATTCCTTTGCACCCACCTGACAACTTCTACAAGATCTGTATGAAATTACGTATTTTTTTGAGATCTTTATGTCTCTTAAAAATGCATAGGAAACTGGCCACAGGGGTTCAATGAGGGTGGCAAGAGAAAAAAAAAAAAGAGACAACCATTATGATAACATATGGTTTCAAAACAAGTTACAAATGAAAGGCATTTTTATTGCACACAAAGTAACCAGACACAACTGGATATTCTGAATTAGTAAGTTTGACAGATTCCAGTTTAGTAAATCCAAATGTCCTATTTTAATAGGTCCAGTTACTTCATATCAAACAAAACCACAAGCATTTTCAGCTTGGTTTCCTGGAATCCATCTGTGTTTAAAGACATATTCACAAAGTTGTGTGAAACCCATCACATAAACTATGTCACCATAAAGGGTGGAGGAAATGGTATTGTTGATTTTCACTGGATAAGAGGAGCTTTAGATAAGAAATTTTGGAGTATAAAGAAACACTCAAAAATCAAAAGCCCATACCCTGACATTTAATTATATGTTCTACTAGGAAAGCAGTCTATAAGGAAGCACTTCTAAGTTAGAAGCTTATATTAAGCTTAAAAAATAACCCTATGATTTATAACATCAGTTAGCTTTATAAAATGCCACATGTTAAAAAAGCAAACATCATTTAAAAAGCAGGGTGAATTCAGTACCTCTAAAACAAATGCCTTCCTGATTATAAATGTTCTGCAGAATTACCATACTGAAAACAGCATTATTCGAAGAGACAAAGAAAACGCCCTTTCAGTGGATATGCCCAATTTTACCCCCAGGTTTCTGTGGATCAGAGCATGGGGCTCATTAACACAAGCTCTGCCCCATGTACGTATGATTAACATGTTGGCAGGACCTCAGAAGATACCTCTATGCACATGTACAAATTCAGTGCCAGTGCTGCATTCTCCACCACAGCCCTGGGCATAGCTGTGCCAGTCCATGTGAGAGGTGCCTAGGAGACAACAGAGAGAACAGGAATCCACAGAGCAAACACTTCTTGTAAGGGTTTGCAAAAACAGGTGCTCACTCTTGAAAGGAAATAATCCTCAGGTCCTTTTATTTTTCTTTTAATACATAGCTCTGGATGAAGCACTCAATGAGGGCCTCATCCTCACAAGCTGGTACCACACAACCTTAAACTGCATCGCCAAACTACTTAATGGATCAGCAAAGAAAGGAAGCTGTGGTTATGCATCTGGAAAACTCACACCAAACAGAGAGAGTACCTCTGTGCTGGGGAAACTCTCCACTGGGAACATACAAAAAACCTGTGGGAGGTAAACTGAGCAGAATTTGACTATTTTAAAGGAATACTGGGTATTACTGAGCAGCCCTTAGAAAGCTGCTCCCTCACTGGGGCACACTACTAAAGAGAACAACACATGGTAACATGAAAACATATGCCAGCAACGTTCACTGTTTGCAGATTTTAAAGAACAGAAGGGCTTAGAGTATGATGGTCTTGATACAACCATCTAGTCAGATGCCTGGAATAATACAGAATATAGGATTTCACCCAATAATTTACTCAACAAGCCCTTAACTTCAAGTTGAGCTTTTTGATGTAAAAACTTCAAGTGAAGAATGAATCACATCTGTAAGGAAGTTATTCCTCTCTGCCCAAAATTTGTCCTTTATTTCTAGGTCCAAATTTTTCTTGCTTCTGCTTCCAGCCATGTACATGTGCAATACATTGGCTCTAAAATCATTATCTGGTTTTGTTCATCTCTACTTTACATCAAACAAAACACGAGAGGAAGTAAAAAAATAGCTGTAATACGCACATTACAGAGCACTTAATCTCATGTCTAGTGTCATACAAAGTACGAGATAACGATCCTGAATCTAACACACATTGTCTACTGGAATTGTCATTGCTTGGATAGCAAGTTCAATTTGCCAGTAGTAGAAGGATTAAGTCTAGGTAACGCACGTATCCAAGCAAACTATGCCCGACATGGATAGTTTCCCCATGTACCAAGGGAGTGCTTATGGAATGAAGGAGGCAGAAATGACGCTTGCTACACTGTGCTTCTGCAGCTTCAGCAGAATTTTCTCCACAGGATATGGAATAGTCTGGTGGACTTTTCCCTCTTTTTCTTCAAGGCATGTTTGAAAGCCAGATGACTTATGCAAAAAAGCTTTGCTTTACTAAGTCCTTCGACTGCCAGATAATTTTCTTTATAACATAACAGTACTTCTGTTTAAAACAAACTTGCTTTTCTCTGGCCATAACTATGGAATAGGAGCTCAGTCCTGTGTTCTGTCAGTCATTAGAAGCATGGAGTAGAGATGCTGAGAGCCCTGGCAAACTGAATCTGTGCTTTATAAACTAAAAAACTCATACTCTGCACATGGAAACATTACGCCAGAAAGATCCCTACTGTTTAGGACACTGATGTTTTCTTCAGAAGGCACTAGCAGACATATTTCCTTAGAAGTTGTCAACTTTAAGCATTGTAACACAGTAACAATGGTGGAATAAGCTTCTTGGTAAGAAAGGTTTATACTTAATAAAGAAGAAATGGTGAAGCGTGTAAAGAGATGAAGACAAACTGGACACTTGTTCAATGTCCTTAAACATGAGATATGATCACATGAGGTAGGAAAACAAGTCATACGGGAATACAATTGCACTAAATTGTATCAGTGGTTTAAGATGAAAAGGGAAGACCACAGTTTTATGGTATTTCTGAACCAAGGGGGGCTCTTCATCACCTCTGATGAACGATACTGACCAAAGACTGTGGCTGGTGGTGAAATCTCCATCCAGGTTTGCAAGATTAAATGGCACACAGGAAGAGAGCAGTGAAAGCCAAAACAGAGTTCCCTGTGGGACACTGGTTAAGCTGAGGTAGCAGAATTCATAGTGTAAATATAAAATTGCAGGAAAACTGTAATTTTACTGTGTTCCTCAACAAACCAAAACCAATACCAAGAACAAAGCTACGTCCACATATACCTCATCTTTTACCTCAAGTCCTGAAGCCATTCCTGGCACTTGCTCTGCAGAAGATGATGTTACTAAAGACAGCAACTTCATAATTTAGGCATACGCAGAAATTGTCCCCCTCATTGGGTCACCCAGCTCAGAATCAACAGGCAACTGTTGCCTAGTTTCTGACCACTTCCTGACTACAGTTTAGCTATTTAATCTTTCACCACTTGGTTTTTATTTGAATTGCAAAACCAAAACCAAACAACCTTTCCAATGGAACAACAGGAATATTGCATAGTATATAGTTTGGGACCAAAGGGGCTAGGAACTGAGGCAAGACATTTGCCACAGGTCAAGTTGGTTGCCAGCTAAGCCAGTATTTCTGGTTTGAAGCATCTGCTGAACTCTCTCAAACAATAAAAAAGATTTGTTCCACCATGGAAATAGAATACCAAATGTAAGAACGGCTGTGTAAATAAAGTGGAAGCTTGTTCCAAAATAGTGACCCAGAGGCCAGTTATTTCTGGAATATAAAGAAAATTAACCTGGGAAGATGTCTTAAAATTTGAAGCTATATTTCTATGCTATGAATGCACACACAGGAATAAAAATGCTCTAAAAGAGAAAATTTAAAGAACTGATTACTTTTTAGATGTTTCCCTGTGAATACATCTCATTTTTTATTTTACTGTCAATTTTAACAGGTACCTGCTGAATGAAAGAGCTAGGATTCTGATTTTTTACCTAGTGAATAATATTGTATGTTTTATTGCATTTGATTGGATATAATACTGTAATATAAATATTTTGTAAACAAATAAATCTATTATAATACTTTATGCCTATATCATAACTTTTATTTATCATCTTTTAATTAACTTTGGGATTAGTTCTTCCCACACAATTAAGCTTCAGGCTTTAAGTAAAATCTATATTGCAAATACCTGTGTAAATTTGCTTACACAGCATGTTTCCTTAAAAATGCAACTTGTCAATCAAGCAAAACTGAATAACAGCATTTCAAAACTCTGCATAGAACTTAAATGCTCAAGTGAGTTCAGGGTTGCCCAAATCCCACTGAAATTTGATTATCATTATGCTCCTTAGCACTCTTTCAGCATGGAGATGGGAACCTGAAAAGAATCAAGTAGCCACTTACCATCTATCTCCAGAAAGTTTATAGTGAGTACATTTCATTTCCCTTGCAAGCTATACTGTTCGTGCTCAGTGCTGGCAGTAGGGTGGAGGGAGAAGAGAAATACTTCTGCTGACCACGACCACTTTTTCTTATGCTCCAAACCAGCTGCACATCCAGTTTTCTATCTACCTATTCCTGTTCCCAACTAGCCAATCTACACAGAAGAATCTACTCTCTGGCAATAACTACACTTGCTTGCACACTGATTAGCAGGTAAGAGAAAGTATTCTATTGAATTGCAACTGCACGTTTATATGTTGCCACGTAACATGGCACAGGGAAGAACTTACGTCTACACCACTTTAGCATACACATATTTTCATTTACTTCTGTGTCACTACACAAAAGTTTAAAGTTAAGCATGATCCAATTTTTCAGAGTAAACTAGGTAACTCCTGCTTCCTATTTCCCTCTATGCCTTGTGTTTCTGCCTAAAACAAACCATTCTTTACCTCTAAGAAAATAATTGTTCAAGAATTATTCTGCATAAAAGCACAGGAATTGCATATATAATTTTATGTAGCCCAATAGCCACCTTTTGACAGTGATCCCAAGCAGACAATTCAGTAGTGCGCATAAAACAGAGGGCAAATAGAAAGCAATGTCCACCTTTCAGCATTCCACAGCTAGAAAGTTTCCTGAGCTAGGATCAGTTTTACATCTTTGCAGCCAGCAGTTTTCAACTGATTTTCAGTTCATAACTCATCTAATCATTGAAACCATCTATACCTTGGGTTTCCACAACATCCTCTAGGAAGGTGTTCTACAACTTAGATGCCATGTAGGAGGGTATCCCTTTTATTTTTTTTTTTTTTGCAACCTGCTACCTGATATTTCACTCAGAGACCCCAATTTTAGTATTCGAGAACCACTAAACAATTTCTCCTGACTCATTGTCTGTATAATATTATCTCCTGCCTTATTCACCCCTCTTCTATTCTAGAAAATAACACCATAAAGTACTTAGTCTCTAGCTTAAATTTTGCCCTTTGTATGTGTCTCCCCCCCTTTGTCTTTGTTATCCCTATGGATTATGACCAGCACCTCACCTCATAATTTTATAATAGATATTCTAAGTGCCTTGATAAGCCTACAACTTCTGCACACCCATCTCCTACTCAAGTAGGAATTTGTCCTTCTTTGGTTAAGTGACCACAGCTGGATAAATTAGGTTTTTCCCACAGCCAGACTCTTCCAAAAAAACTTCCAGTAATGTACTCTTCCCTGGGAGGAGATAGCACAGGTACGGAAAGTTCCATTTGCAAAAGCTCCCATTGTTCCAGAAGGCCAGAGACACATGATACCAACGTGAGTAGAGCGCTTTCTTGTACCCTTTCAGACTCTATGGCTCCTCTGGTGCCAAATCCCTGCCTGCAGAATGTCCCCATTCATGAGTGTCACAAGCACTAACAGGACTCACAAAATAAATGGATTCATAACTGAACCTAATCCCCAAACTGTGACAGAAGTCATTTGAGTAATCCCTTATCTGTCAGGGCTGTGTTCCACTTCCTCTCCACATTCCCCACTGAAAAGGGCAGAGATGAGTAGTAGTTCAGTTGTGGGAAGCTGCTGGCATGGAAGGAAGCTCCAGCTGAGCTTCTAATGGAAACCACCTGCCTCCTGGTTATGACAGAACAGAATTTCTCATTATATTCCCCCTATAATACTTACTTACGAGACAGGAGATTTGCAATGTCATTTAAAAAAAAAAAAAAAAAAAAGAAGGCAATTTAAAAGGATAAATGCATACGAAGAAAGCTGAAATTAAAAGACTATTTTTCCCAGTTAGTACACACAGTACCTTAGTCAGTTAGTAAAACAAAACACATACAAACAAGATGCAAAATGTTATGAAAAACAACAGAAACAGAATGTAAGAGTTTTGAACGCATGCTACCAGAAACAGCATGCCATGGTGCCAAAAAAAAGATGGAATGATATGAAAGGATAACCATACCTTGTGTTATGATCATATTAGATCCTTCAAACACAACTGGGGTGGGCCAGTGTGATACTTGGCATAGTAAGCTTTCAGGGAAAAAACGGTGCTGCCAATCCACAACTGATGACAGAGCAGATGATATGCTCCATCCTTTAAATCAGTATAAAACTATCGAGGCATGAATGTTACAGAAGCTTGTGTATATTAGAGGAGACACCTCACTGAATGGAGCATCACAGCACCTGGTGCTAAGTCTTGGTTAGACAAAGACCATTTGGTGGGACCTAGAAGCACACTTTTAGCCCAGAAAGGTGGTGGAATATAACCTACAACTAAGAAGGAAAAGTAATAAGCAAACAGAAATGCTGGCTAACAAGATTCACCCTGCAGTCTCAGTGGGATATAGTATTTTCTTCATGCTCTGTCCTGAACTGTTGTGTAGTGTTGCTATGTACTAATAACTACTTACTGCATTCCACCCCAGGGGTGGCTCCATTTCAGCGCTGGGTGAAGTGATCCTTATTTAAACATTACTTAGCTCACAGGAGTGCTGTGAAATTTAATTAAATTAATGCCTGTAAAGTGCTTTGAGGTTCTCAGATGAAAGGTACTATAGAAATCCAAAGTACTATTACTGTTCCTAAGGATGGGTGAAGCAATTTGGATAAACTAAAAACCTACATAAATCTTCCCTCAAAGCAAAAGGTTTTTTTGCAGCTTCAGTTAATCTTGGTTTTATTTCTATTTTAATTTTGAAGACCTTTATAATTCCTGACTTCACCTTCAATTGAAATGAGCATTCTATAACTACACAAGACAAAGCATACCAATACCTCATTCATTTTCAACTTTGCCTTTACCTCTCCTTCAAAAGGCACTCTCAGTATTTCAAACCAGTCTGCTCAAAAAGACATCTTTGTACCTGTGATCCATTACATTGATAACTTTATTAGATAAGAGATAACCAGGTCTTGCATCTTCAGTGAATCTACAGTTACAGAATTAGTAATCAATTGTTACTGGAGAGTTAGCCCGTCTTTAACTCTATCAAGCAACAATAACATGCTGAAATGAAAAAAGCAAGCTCAAAGTACCACTTCTCGATTCTATAGAGAGAAGAAATAATAGCTTTTGGAGAAGAAAACAATAAGCTTGGAGAGATGGGATTTTCTCCTCAATCTCCATGACTGCCTTTGAAACAATGCAGTTTTTTTGTCCAAATTAGGATACTTCAGATAATCCTTTTTTCTTTAAAATAAGGTTCAAAAGATTATAATCAAAGTACTCTGTTACCATGCAAACAGAGGGCAACCTTTCACATATACACCTTCCACGCAGCTGAAGACTGCATAAGAAATGCATTTCTATAAAGCATAAACACAGAGCATTATTAAAATCATGTTACAACACGTAAAACTTATTATATCAAACAGAAGGTAATTACACCCCAGAAAACTCACAAAAATGCTTGTTCTCATGAAATTCTGAGCTTCATTTCCAAATCAAAACAATATGAATAAATATCATAGACAGAAACAGAAGAACTGTAGGAATGGAGCTTTTAATTCTTTTGAGATTTGCCCCTCACCATTTATTTCCTTCAGAGTCCAGAAACAAGGGGAGGAACACTGCAACTCTGTCACCTGCAAGGGAGCACCAAGGGATGTAAGTACATAAAACAGTATTGGCTGCTGCACTCCAGTATCACTTTATTCAATGCAGACTGAGAGGAATTTTTATTGATTCAGTGCACTTTGGGGGTTTGGCATCTAGTTACAGGTTGTATAACACTACTGTGAGAAACCATTTTTAACCTTGAGTATGCACGACTGCTTATATGACTACTTTTATGTTATGAGGTAACTACACAGGAACAGAGAAGGCTGTGGTCAAAAGGAAGGAAGTCCCAGTCTCTGCCCTATATATATTCACTATAATTGCCATCTGCATATAAAAATATACGCTTGGCTTGACTAAAACCACACAGAATATGTGTTCTTTTTTAAGGAATACAAGAACATCAACATGAAGCAAGAGAGTAAAATGCACTGAAAGTTGCCCAAATATGAAAGTGCAATTTGGTGAGCAAACAAACACCCACCAGCCTAGAGACTGATCAAAATACAGTGTCTACTTAAATGCAACCATAGAAGTGACATCTGGTGACTGTACTAGAGCTTACACATTAAAATACCACATGCCACAACTTCTCTGGTGAACTGGTCTTACCAGAGTCCATCACGTATTTTCCCTTCCTGTGTTGCCTACCACCATGGACAAGCAACCATCCATAGAGAGATTTCTATTCATTCAGAGATGCCAAAGAACACTCCCCTCATTTAAGTCTGCATATGTCCACTACGTATTATTTTTCAAATACCTATTATCATTATATTATCATTATTATTATTATTTCAGTTGCTTCTCTGTTGTCTTCTCTTTGGAAGCTATACAATAACCATCTTTGTCAACCAGCAATTCCTCCTCAATTCTTTTCATACATGGCACTTCAAGTCTTGTCTGTATCTCCTTGTTTTCTGCCCCAGACTCAAGTTCAAAAAAAACTCGAAGATTCCCTCTTTCAATTCCCTTAAAAATTGCACGTTTTAAGCGGAATCCCTTTTTCTTCAGTAGGATCCCCTCCTTTCCTAAAGAACTTAGAACTACTTATCTTACATACCCAGTACCCCTGTGTCACTGCATTATTCTAGCCTTCCTTTGCTCTGCTGTAACTTCTGTCCTTGTGTTTTCTCTCTTTTAAATAACATGCATTCCTTACACAGACCTAAAATTATTCCCCACAGCTATTCCTGAAATTTTAAACAGTGGTGTTTTTTCTCAGTTTAATACAAACAGTATTTACACAATACCTTCTATCCAAAAAGCTTGAACTTAACACTTTACATTAAGTTTTACCATACCTCTGTGAACAGCATCTTTAGTTACAACTCTCTTCCCTCTGGGCAAGCAAAACTATATCTGTGTTACAGAACCTGAATTGAATGCAGCAGGGACCAGAAAAGCCTATGGGCATGGCTTCACCCTTGGCTGAAAATCATCTAAAGTATGGTCTGCAGCCCAGAACAAAGGTCCACCCTTCCTCCTTCTCCCTCCTCTTGGGTCCTTGCGAATAGGACAGTCAAACCAGGTAATGGATCCAGCTGAAAACAAACCTCTCTTCTTTTGTCAGGATGCTTACTTTCTCTTAGCTCATCTGACCATTCCACTGACCGTGATGACACCACAGCGCTAACACCATCAGCACAGCCTCCACTCCTTTCAGCAGGAGCTTGGACTTAGATAGGATTCAGGTAATTGTAAAACTGCAGCCACAGTGTAGAGACAAGTAAAACAGCTTCTTTAAGCAGTCATTAATACAAAACAGTCTTATCTATTATTCCAGCTGCTTGTTCCCATTCTTTCCTCATGCTGGCATTCATCAGACTTCACAGCTGAATCACCAGGTAACACCATGGAAAGCTAAACTGGCTAAAACCATACAAACATGTTTTTCCTGGTGGTCTAGTGGACAAAGTGCTAGCACCTGGTCTAGGTAGGGTGTAGGCTCTCAAACAGGGAGCAGCAGCAAGAGGAAGAAAGGAGAACAATCTCCTCTTTCCAGCAAGGAGTGATCCTAGGCTAGGTCAGTCATCTTATGTAAGCCTACACTAAAGGATTTCTGTAAAGGGCTACAAGCTAGTGAGTTGTGAGAATTAACTCAGAGGTATTACCCCTTGTGGTGCTGTACATGAAAACACTTTAGACCATTATCTCAAAGAGCCTTATAGACCTTTTGTCTTGCTCTTTGTTTACCAGTATTTGTCAACTTCCCACTTTCTTTCTCAGCCTCCTAGCTTTTAATGTCTTACAATTCATCAAATAAGCTCTGCTGAGTGTTCACCAACTCCCACATTTCTATTACCCAAACTCTGAATCACACTATTCTCTGTGTATTAATCCCCTTCATCTTCCTTAACCATTTTCACCTTTCCCCTAAATTCTTCCAAACATTTCTCATAGTACAACACTAGAAGTGGAATTTACCCAGATTTATTTTCTACTTATGATCTTGTCTTTCCTTCAAATGTTTCTGAATTGCCAGTCCTCCCCTTTGAGCTAGCTCAAACTCAGTTTGTCTCCTTCATTAAAGAAGGGCCACCAACCTCTTTCCAAACCCAAGAACGGGACGTGGTTGTGCAGTACCTACTGCAACAGAATTCCATCCCAAGCACAATACATACAAGTCAGTAGGGACCATACAGCTACCAAATAATATATTCAGTGTCTCAGTCAACCAGTTACCTCCATTGCCAAATGTGTTATGAGCACCAT
The DNA here is from genome assembly GCA_032466535.1 of Forpus xanthops. Classification (NCBI taxonomy): domain Eukaryota; kingdom Metazoa; phylum Chordata; class Aves; order Psittaciformes; family Psittacidae; genus Forpus; species Forpus xanthops. Next base: position 14,193 of record JASSUY010027506.1, on the reverse strand, counting down.
CCCATAAGGAAGTTTTAAACTGTATTTCACCTTCTGTCTATTGGCTTTTCATCAGACCTAATATTCAAAGCTAATTAGACTGTGTTAATAGACAATGTTGAATGAAAAACTATATAAAAAGCCAAAGAACAAGGGTTAAGCAATATCCTCAGTAGAAGGACCGGATCCCATGAGGTACTGAGACTCCAGAAGTCCAATGCTATTAATGTAAGGGTATCGACTGAGAAGTAAATACCTGTACTGTCTCAACATCAGCGCATCACCACTGATCTAAACAAAGTTTATGTGCCAGCCTGTATAGCTCTGCTCCATCTCTAGAGACTCCATTTACAGGAATGCTTTTCCTGAAAACAGCAGATAACCTCTTGCCTACATGGCATAATCACACACACAAAAGCAGTTGTGAAAATCCCTCAGCACTGCTCCAGCCACAAGAACCTGTAGTGGTCCTTAACTGTTAACTCTTGACCATAAAGCATTAAGGAACTACACAACTGCATAAAGATAGACATTTGCACTATTGCAGGCCTTTTCAGAGAATGAGGAGTACATTTCTTTAAAATAAGGAAAGAAAACCTTTTAAATTTGCAGGGACACAACGTGTTTTATCATTTTAGTTCTTATTTTTAATATCAGGGCATGTTTAGGTTACTGTACTTTCTTACACAAATGGTCACGCAATGAAAACCCAGATAATGTGTTCTCTACCTTTGACTTAAGAAGTCTCCAAAAGCCAATTTTAATACATTATTACTAAGAGAACAAATTGGCTACTCTGTCAACGAAGAACACCAAGAAGTCGACTAGTCTTCTTACGAGATGGGCAAAGATGAAATGTGATGAATATGCAGCTGATGAAGGAAATGTATAGTGAAAACTCTTCAGGATGGTACTTAGCCTGCTAGCAGAGGGCTCTGCCTTGCCAGCTGCCAGAGCTCAAACAAAGCCTTTGATGAAATCACAACTACCCTTGTCTCTGATTCACACACACAAAAAAAGGAGACTGTGGACAGTTTAATTATCACAGAACAATTACCATCATCAGCAGTTTCATAATCTTGAAATGCTGCCATTCTCAAAAGCTATTTGCCTGGAAAAAAAAAAGATTCTTAAAGCACAAGAGGCTGTCATACTGTCCAAACAATAGAACAATTCTTATACAATCAGACGCCACAACTAATTATTCAAAACAAAACCACCCCCTCCCCATTTTTAAACAAGGGAACAAAGGATGTAAATTTTATACAGAAATATTAGATTTTAAACGGAGTAAAAATATCCAAAAATCAAAACAGATGAACACTGTAGCCTTGCCGTTCTTTCATGCCTGTACGTGCACAAAACTCATTCTGTGTTGAAGGAATGAGTACATATACTGTTCATGTTGCTAACAAATGCAATAAAAAATAATAAGTAATAAAAGGAACCTCTGTAGGAGCTTTTCTGGTCACTTTCTCTTACATTTCAAAGGAACTGCCTGCTTCATTCACACTATCGGATTTAGGTTAATCAAACTGTATTTTAGTTTTTCTTTGGCACCTATAAAGACTGTATTGATATAGTGCCTACTACGATAAATGTTTCAATGTTCTTTCTTCTTACCATTAGTCACAATTTCCTAATGCTGATATTTTGCCAGGAAGACGGAGGAAGCAGTTACAAATGCAAGTGATTAGTATGTGTGCAAGTGCCTTGACACACAGTTTTGGTCACTTACTAATACAAATACTGAGCTGGCCTAAGGGCATCTTTGTGTCATTTTCCATTAATAGAAAAATATGAAGTCTTTGTAACAAGTTGCTACTAAGTATTATTTCCTTGACTTCTATTGAGTTAACTTTTCAAACATCTGATGTTTGTTACTCATTTTGTACAGCGTTTGGACATTCTAAAACCTCAGTAATCAAAGCAATATGAGCATTGCAGAATGTTCTTTTTGTTAGTCTATACTGGTCATATATCAATCATCTGACTATACAGAGACTGGAGTAAGTTCAGCTTATTTTTCTTCCATGAGACAGATCCATATGTAACAATTATACATGCAAATAGTGCCCAAATACAGCAGAAAAAAAAAAAAAAATGCATGAAGAGACAGATGGCAAAATCCTCGGCCAGTTGACTTGGGTAGGGCCATAACTTCATTCCTATAAATCTGGCATAACACATCCTGTTTCAGAAGGTAAAAGGAGTCCAAAATGATGGAGTTATGAAGAGGAGGCTCAGAGGCTGGAATAAAAACAAACTGCCAAAATAGGAAGGCAATCAAGAGACAGCTAGGAAGGAAGGGCTGCAGGAAAAGTAAAAGTAGAGCTGGAAATCTGAAAGGACAGTGAGAAAACAGTGAAGTGAGAGGACCAACACAGATGATTCAGGCAGGAGATGGTAGTTAATGGAGGTAAATAAAATCAGTGGCTGTCAATAAAAGAAGACAAAGACATATCTGCTTTGCAGTACATCTTATTAGACATAAATGAGTGGGAAGAATATGGTTATTAGCTGTCAGAAGGGTTCTGGATTAGCAGGGAGGTTCAGGAAATATACTATAAGGAGGTCAGTAGCATGTTTAGCTGAGTCTGAAGTGGGCATATAGGCAGACTTCTCGCTTCTGATATCCCAATACTTGGAGGTGGGGGTGGTAGTGCAGGGATTTGAGAGGTCTGCATGAGACATATGGGGAATGGATGCAGTAAAGGTAAGCAGAACCAACCCAAGGCTTTAAAAAATACCAAGTGACAGGAGCAGACTACTGAAGAAGTAAGGCTTGTACCTGGAGGTGATGAACACCATAAGTAGCAGCTCCTGTTTCTAAGGCGACTGACCTGCATTAAGATTCAAAGAAATCCTCTGGAAGATATCCAAAAGGATTTATGCTGCTCCAGGAGGGCCCTGGAATTTGCGGTCACCTAATGTCCAAGAGAATGTTTGTCTGGCTGACCCAAAATAAGAACAAGGAAGAAAAGTATTCTTTGCTTCATTCTTTTGAGCTGGCTGCTGTTCCTGGAGTCTCATAAACCAGAAGCAAAACTGTGTAAGACTGCTTTTACCAAAGTACATCAGTGGGCATCCATAGAAGGAGGTTACAATAACCAAGACAACCCTTCCTTAAATTTACCTAGGTATTTTCTAACTGAATTGGAAATGGAAGAATGCTTCTTCCTCCTTCTTGAGTGCCTGCTTGGGGCTTCTTCCTAAGAAACAGAAAACTAACATGAAAAGTCATTTGGGAAAGGTGCGTTGCAGGCTTTATTGTCTTTATAACAGCCCACTAGGAACCAGGAATAACTTTGAAGATGGCTTTAGCTCACATCCACATTGAAGTTCTGCACAGCCAGCAATACGAAGAACTCAGATGTCACTTCAGTGATGTCTGTTTCCATTGCCAATGCAACTTTCAGTTTTGCACCTACCAAAAAAGATGTCTAAAACAAAATGCTATAAATGCTGTGTAAATGTAAGCACAGGAAAAAAACAATCCCTTCACTTCCACAGAATCAGTTAGGGGAAGAACAAATTACAAACCAAATTCTAGATGTAGCTAGAGTTGAAATTAGGTGAACTGGTAAACAGCAAGGTACCGCTGGCATCCTGTGAGGCTTTCCGTGAAGTCTACCTTTACTATCAGTGTCTGCAGGATTCAGATATATGTTAACTGAATCTACAGACAGGAGGAAAAAATATTATTTGGAAAGATACCACATTAAACAACAGATCAAATACATAATAAAATAGGCATCTTTTATTTGGGAATTAACATAAAACTGAGCAGAGGGAGAAACACCACCATACATTGTCAACAGAACAGAAATGTATTTAACACTTCTTCAATCTTATATAAATAGTAAGCTTATTCTATGAAGATTTATGACACTAATTCCACTAGATTATTTATTTTAAATGAGGTATTTAAATCAATTCACAAATGGATTGTTCCACGCCAACTTGGATAGCTCACAGGCACTGTATGAGGATTTGAACAGAGTAGCCCTTTTGGCAGGGGAGGGGAAATAGTCGTGTTTTCCCTTCCTCATCAAAAAAGGCTTTTCTATTAGAAATATAAACTCAAATCCAGGGCGACAGCTCATCTCTCCCTAAATCTGGGCATGTTTTTTCAAAAAGCCTATGAAATTATAAAGAGTTAGGAATTATATACAAAATAAAAATATGACAGAAAGGGAAGCTTTCATCTCTCATGGAAGCAAAGACTGTTTTTGTTGATACATATGGAAAAAATTAGGCCCAATTATACGTTGTGCTTTGGCACTGGGGTTCCAGCTTCACCACAGGCTTATTTTTTTCACAGATATACCATTACAGCCAATTCTACCCTTGAACATTTGAACTCAAACCTCGTAACACAGGCATTTTTGTTGCTAGATTACTTGTACCATGGATGAAATGGTCTGTGTTACTGTTGTACTATATTTAGAGTTAAAAAAGTTTATCTCTATAGACTTCAGAGAATATATAGTCATAAAAATAAAATAAGCTTAAACCATCTTGTGAATAAAGCACACTTTATGGCTGCATAATTTCTTCTCAAAATTAGATTGTGAATTCCAGTCCTTGGAATCATGAGCTAAATATTCACGTGCTAAATGTGCCAATGAAGATAGCTGCTTTTTCATGTTAAAAAATAATATGATTACTGAGGAGAACTAGTTCAGCTAATCCTTCAAGACAGAAAACTCCTGATAAAAAGAGGAAAATGTCGAGTTTCAGAACTCTTCCACTACAACAGCCAGAGATGCCAGTTTACTAGAGCCTGACTCACCAGAGCCAGTGGACTGCTTAAAGATGCCTGGTCACACTAAGCAAGATAATGCTCTATTTGGCAGATAGAATGTTACAACAGGATGCTTGCTTTCTCCTGAGATTTTTCGAAGAAACAGAATATCCTTAGCCAGCATGGGGCTGGAAAGTGTCTTCCCGGATTTCATAAATGGGGATATGGAAGATCCATCCCTCCTTTGCACCACAGATGAGACAATCCAGTTCAAGCCTAAAGACAAAACTTGGAATCCCGATATAAAAAGAAATAGAAACACTAAAATTTGTCCTCTTCATCTCTGTCTTTGCCCCCAGACTAATGATAAAATCACAGAGTGGTTTGGTTTGGAAGAGACATTAAAACTCGTCCAGTTCCAACCTCCTGACATGGATAGGGACATCTACTAGAGCAGCTTGCTCTAAGCCCTGTCCAACATGGCCTTGAACACTGCCAGGGATGAGGCAGCAACAGCTCCTCTGGGCACCTTGTGCCAGTGCCTCAGCACCCACACAGGAAAGAATTTCGGCCTAATATCTAATCTAAATCTCCCCTCTGTCAGTTGAAAGTCATTACTTTCCTTGTCCTGTCACTACAGGCCCTTGTAAAAAGCCCATCTCTAAATTTCTTGTAGGCCCCCTTTAGGTATTGGAAGGATACCTAAATGTAATTACCTAACATGACTGCAAATATCTGGAATTAGAAAAGCAAAGCCAAAACTCCTGAAAAAGATAAGGTACAACAAAGGGAATTTCTAGGGGGGTTGGGGAGGTGGGGGTGGGGGAAATGTTTAATATAGACATTGACATACTTTCCAAACCTGTTGTGTTCAAGAGCTGAAAGTCTTATTGAAGCATCAGATTTTGCAAGATATACAACTGAGAACTAGCAATGACATCAGTAATGCAGGCACATTAACTGGAATTCATTTGCCAAAAAGCGTATCACCTGCAAGACTTAAAGAGAATGCACAGAGAAGCAGTTAATGAAAATATGTGCTCCTATTTCTGAGGAGAAGTTTTGGAAGGAATTTGGAAAAAAGTCATTCCTGAAGGATCGTTTCAGGCCAGACACATCAAACACAGAAAGAAAGTAAGACTTCAGAAAAACTGTACACACCAGAAGAGACACTGTCCATACGCTTTCTTGCTGTCACCAGAAAGTGACAGCAGCCCAAAAGAAGGAAGCAAAGCAATGGGAGAGACAGAAGAACAGAGCTTGTAAGGCACACGGGGGAAAATTATCTTAGAAAAATATATTTCTGTTGGATTTGACTAGGATAGATGATGGGAGAGGAAGGCACAATGAAGAAACCACAGCAGTTTCAATAATGACAGGAAGGACAAGAAGGGGAAAAAAATATATCAAAAGTGTGAGGTTTACATCTCTGTGGCTAAGTCCTTATATGAGTTTCATTATATTTTATTCCTGAACACCAAGAACACCAACACACAGCAACCTTAAAAAATTGCATTAAACTGCTTGAAGCACCTATGAAGATCATTAGCTATGTCTGGACTAAAGATACAAGCTTCCCCAAGATCAAATGCTGTCTCTAACCTGGAAAAATGGAATGCCAGAGCAGGCAAGCCATCAACCATCTATCTGTGGTATTTCCTAAATGCCTAATATACAATGCCTCGATATACAATATCACCTAATTGAAATACTACAGCAATAATTGGTTCTTCCTGTACTTAGACAGGAATGAACATTATACACAGAAAATGGAGAGGGACACTAAAACCGAACATCAAGGACAAGGGAGGAATAGTCAATGGAAACATAATGCATGTACTGAATACTAATAACTTGAGCTATTGTGGCGTAAGGAGAAGGGTACTGAAGTTTCCCCTTGGTTGCAAAAGCTGCTGCAGAAGTAGGAAAGGATTATTTTCAAACAGATTCATCTTTGATAACAACTACACGAACACAACAGGAAAAAATCTGCAGATTCAGATCATTTAATTAAACCTTAAAATGACTTCAAGTTCTTCAAGGATTAGTAAATTACATACCCTAAACAGAGTTGACAATATCTCCTCACTTTAAAACAAGTGGGAAGAAAACTGAAAGTGACTAAATGGCACTAAATTATCCAATCTTTGGTGGAGACCCCAGAAACATTTTCATGATGCCTATAAAGGATGTGGAAACAATCTTCTTAAAAATGAATATTGACCAAGAATGTCAACAACAGAAATCATCAACGTTATTAAACAGAATGTGAACTTAAATGGTTTATTTGAAATTAATTCCAGCCATCTTGAAAATACCAAAGATGCTTTTGTGAATACAGTGCCCCCCTTTCAGTCTTTCACAAGAAAATACAGCTACTGTTGGTATCTATGGTCTTGACAATATGGATAATCGCACTCAGATAAGATCATGCCATCTGAGCACTGCAAAATTACATAGTTCTGTAGTCTGCTACATGCTTTTCATTATATGCACAAAGACAGAGTAAGCTGAAAATCTGAAGCAATGTAGACCTCTTTTTTAGAGCAATCTACCTGGCAGGCTCTTGTCACATTTTCTCTGGATTATCCAAATCAAATTTGCAGCTAAACCCCACAGCTTGATAAACAGATTTGAATATGAACTTTATGATAACATTTTGGAGCTGGTAAGTATGATATAGACGGGGGTGGGGGTAGGGGGGTCGAATCCCTCAAATATACAGACTCAACGTACCTATTGCTTATTTACAGCTGTCCTATATTCCAATTTGCCTGTTTCCCCAAAAATTCTATTAAGGAGTTTATGCTTTCATAGAATTTTGGCTACCCAAAGAACAAAAAAGTTATCATGGAAGAAGAAACAACTGCATCAAGACAAAATTATTACAATGAACTGTTATTATATTTGGCTTGGTATGTCACATTTTTTTGCTTTCCCTCCAGCCTTACTAATCCTGCTTCAGAACATAAAGCAGAAAAATCACACATTTTTGTGCACTATTTTTTCACTGACTAAAAATGGGATGGCACAGTGAAATGTTAAAAACACCAATCAGTAATGCATCCTTTAAAGGTGAGCACTCGCAGTAGAGCAGCTACATTTCCTTACAGCACTGGCTCTTGATTCAGTGGTATTTGAAAGAAAAAATAATGCTGTTTTAGATTTTATGGTTCCTGGAAAGTTTCCTAGGATAGCTTCTCATGAATGACACTTTATTTAGTAAAAGACCAAACTTTCTCACAGTAGTTTCACAATGCACAATAAGAATGATGCTGAGACTGCAGAAGCCTCAGCTAGTAAATCTGCACAGTGCTACAGAGTACCGTGTATCTTAAACAGAGTGGTCTACTTAACACAGTAGCTGTGGGAATTAACTGTCTTCACATGCCACTTTCACTTTTGGAGTGAGAGTGGGGGTTTTGTTCATAAATATAAAAAGAATCATCCTATTCTATCCACATGATGAAATTTTCACAAACATGCTTTGAATAAACCTCATGTTACCACCACAGAAATGGAGCAGCAATCCACAGACAGGATTAGCTACATGCATCTGGGTTCACTCAGGAAAGTTGAAGTGATTAAGCAAAAAGGTTTGAAGACAAATGCATCCACTAACACTTTCTACACCTTATGAGGGAGTATTTTTTTGCACCCTGGTGGCACACGATGCCCTCATCTTAATCCTAGAAGGAAATCCTTCACAAGACACCCATCCAATTTTGGTCTATGTGCTTTACTTCTCAATCTTAAATAAACTCACTCTTTCTTAAGCATCCCTATATATACAAGCACTCTGGAAGCAATTCAGCGCAATCCTTTTCCTTTCCTCTCCCTCCACAGAGAATTCTGCAGGCCACAGTTTTAAAGAAAACGCAGTTTATGAGTCAAAAAGAGTGTTTGGGAAAATACAGAGTAGATGACAGATTTGTAATACAATATGGAACGTGCATATGTGTATGAAGTGGCATAAAGGTTAAATTATTGCCTGATGGATTTCCCATGGCAGTGAAATACAGGCAGTCATTCTGACCTTTTCAAAGTTGTTCATTAGAATTCTGGTGCTGAAAAACAATCATTAAAAATTATTTTCTGCAGTAAACAGATGGCCCACCTTTGCAAAGGAGCTCTCAAGCATTCAAGGGCATGGATAATGACTCCTATATTCCTTATGTCCCACCTGCTGGTCACGAGGTAAGGAAAAAGGAGAAATAACTGGAGCAACCATAACTCTGACTAGACTCTTGCTACTAGACAGCCTTTTGGGAGCAGAACAGGTACATGTAATTTATGACAGCTATTAGCAAAATAATTTTGAACACTACAGAGAAGCAAATGGATCTATGGTGCTCATGTACACTACGTCACCTAAATCTCTAAATCAGTAATGCAAGCAAGTAAATCAGCAATCCAAGAAAGTAATACAATTTTATTGGACACATCTTTTGGGAGTTTTGCCTGAGTAACATTAGTTCTTTTTGGCTTGAGCAGGAAGCTAAAATTTAGCATCCTTAGGGTATTTCCACTACAAAGGAAAAATGAGAAAGTCACATTATTTCTTTGAAGTGACTTTTCACTAACATGGTTATTTGCCTTTTGCTCAGGATTGGGCCTGATCTTAGCTCACTCTTTGCTTTCCTCTGAGGCTGTGTTTTCACAATGTTGTGTCCTGTGATTCTCCACAGGCTCAGTTTCTTTCATATATTCCCAGAGAGGCCAGGTTAGAAAGGACTTGGAGCAACCTGGTCTAATGGAAGGTGTTGGAACTGAATGAGCTTTATGGTCCCTCCAATCCAAACCAGACTGGGATTCTGTGAGAGAGGGAAGGCTTACAAGGAGTTCTGATGGGCATGTCTGTGCAGATGTGGCACCAAAGACAACACACAAGCTTGCCAAGAGTTCTTGGTGCCGTTTGGGATTGCTGGCTTGTGCCACCTCATTGCCAATACTGGTACCACTAGCATCAGAGTAAAGCCTCCTGTGCTGAAGTCACATTCACTTACTTGCCGGGACATAGAGGTGAACAGTCTTCAGGAAGGTTCCTCTGTCCACGTATGTTTTACTGAGAGTTAACATGAAGTGGCAAAATATGTCAGTATTTTGGCTAGAAACAGCTTCCCTCTCCCACCCCCCAGCTGATTCCACAGAAGTTTTACTGCTTCTTACTCTGAATGAAGTCTTAAATTGCAATATAATAGTAGTGTCATTTAAAAAAAAAAAACAACAAAGTGATGGGTTTGGGATTTAAGTTTTTGACTGGATACAGAGAAAATGCTGAGGAACTTTAATATAACAGGTTTGGGAGCAAAAATCAAGAGGAATAAAATTATCCAAAATTCACAAAAATAAAATAGCACATTTACTATTAACTGCACCACAAAGCTATGAACTACAGCACTTGCTGTCGAAGAGATGATGCCCACAGCCCAAACTGAAATTACCATGGACAACCCAAGTGTGGAAGATGCTTTCTGTCTCCAGAGAAGTTCACTGAAGCTCAGACCTTCCCCTAATAAAGACTTGAAAATATTGCGGCAGTTTGGAGCTACTAACCCAAATACCATGATTTCACTCAAACTTAGTGAAATCTTGACCTACCAAGAAGGGTGTTTGAGGATTTTACAGGAGGTGACAGATTACACACATCTTATTTTGAAATGAATGCTATTCACTTGTAATGTTTAGTACCAGTAATATATTTTTCCAGATTCTATGTAATTAGTGTACATGTATCTATACACATGCACAGAAGCAATATGTTGATCATGGATTTATAGTGCTTTGAAGTAAAAAAAAAAACAAAACAAAAAACACAACTTTTTTTTCAGCAACTACTACCCTTTTGATGTGGCTCTGGTGCAAAATCACGTAACTAATCAACTAATCATTTCATTTTAATGATGCAATGAAAATACCACAAGGCTGTCCTTAGAGCCCTAATTACTACTAAAGGGATCTAAGGGGGTACTTTAGAATATACTCATCCTGTACTCTGTAAACTCAATTAGCAGGCTATATGTTTATATTTTGATTAATATACTTTAGAGAAATTAATTCTTCATTAGTGACAGCTATACTAAATGCTTCATTCCTATTTGTACCAGTTGCTACCCTAATTATGATTTATTCCAGTGATTAATTTTAAGACTGATGTAATGCAAGATTACTTCTAGTAGCAAATAGAAGTGAGATTAAACAGTAGATATATTTATCATTCTCAAGAAGTTAGTATCAACAAGTCTGCCTATCTTCAAAAAAACATTCCCCTTTTCCAGCAAGCAAATGTCCAAGTTAGATACAACAGCACAATTTTAACCATGGCACTCCTGGGATTTCTTGCTTTATTGTCCCAGCTGAAGTGTTTTTCTGTGTACTAAATATCCCACGTCTCCCTGGTTTTTAGATTTCATTGTATTTAAAGGGCTCTACACAAAAGGACAAGTCTAAACATTCTAAATAATGAAATTAGATCCTTAGGAATTTTGGAGGCAATTAGAAAGAGAACAGTGCCCCAAATATGGATTTTTACAGGCTTGGTCTAAATTCTTCTCTGAAGAATTGTTAAAATAATTGTCTTCCTTCCAGAAGGAGCTTGAATATGCTGTTAAAATTCAGCAGGCTGATTATGAACTATAATATTCAAGATCAACATTAACAACTACAGTATTCAAGACTGATACTCTTAAAGTAGATTTTCCTTTTCTGAGTCTTCTCTCCACCTGTCAAAGACAGAAACTGTGGAGCTTTGTTCATTTCACTGCAAGCACATAGAAGCTACATTATTTCACTGTCCACCAGCACAGATTTCTTTTTCTCTTAGCTTCTATTTATAAATTAAAACAGATGAATGAAATAAAACACAAGTATATAGAATTATGGCTTCCTTTATTCTAGTGGCAAAAAAGTTTATATGTAATTGGCACATAATTTTATCCAGTGGTTTAAGCTTTTTCTCGAACTTGAGAAAGGAACCGCTCTGTTTAAGAACCTGATGGCTTCATTTCAGTGCAATCCATCATATTTTCTGATGCTAGTATATGTGGATTGACTAAAAAGCACTGACCTACTGCACTGCTTGGTGCTCAGGAAAGCTTCTCAGTTTCAGTCTCAAGCCTAAAATCCACACTAGTACAATGGACCAAGACAACCAGCAGCTTATCAATAATAAAAACATGGTGCTTTAAGAAGATGGAGGCTAAATTCTCCCTTTGCATTAATGATATCAGGAAATGGAATTCCATTTAACGTAAAGCAGAACTTTGACCATTATGCCAATACGGTATTAATGAAAAGTACCTCTCTACATATTTCACAGTTATATTTCAAGTTTATTCGAGGTATATATTAGAGCTTAACACTTTGGTTTCCTGCCAGCACTCAGTTGGCAAAAACTGCTTTGTATTTTCATTAAGTTATTTCTGGGTCAAACAATTAATTATCAGTCCTTTTACATGTTTCATGAGCAATTAATAAATGCCAGTTCTAAAAGGTGACTGACAAATATATGGCAGCACAGTGTGGTTTTGAGACAGTAATAAAGTAAAAGGCAAACCATGAAATGCCCTCCACACTAGCACCAGAACACAGGCCAGATCTTCAGCTCATGTAAAATCAGCACAAGTCCATTGACTTCAGTAGAATGGTATTGATTTTACATGCAATGAGTTTTTGGCTTTTTCATAAAGGTACTAGTTTTTTCAAAGCATGAAACCATTATAATATAGAACACACTAATAATGTTCTTGTTTCATCTGTTACCAGCTTCGCTGCTATCTAGCAATTGACTTCATTACACTGGGACGGGGAGTAGGATCCCGCTCACTTAATGATAATCATGCAAAAAAGGAATCCACTTTGGTATAATAAAATAGACTTTGACAGATAATGGAGAAAGGAATTCACAACCAGAGAGTAATTCTCTGCCTTATGTAAGACATCTATCTCAGAGGGAGATGATTTTAATCCCATTATACTTTTCTGCATCTCCTCAAGCCTAAGTAGCTAGCACTGCTCAAACATCCAGCTTTGAAACCATCATTGTGAAAAGCTGTTGATTTGGCTACAGATTTCTTTTTCTGCGGCTTACCTGGAGCTGAAAGATGAATTAATCACAGTAGAATGTACGTAGTAGCTGATTCTTTGCCACATTATGAACGAACTAACACTATCAAGTCTTTTTTTAAAAGCCATGTGGAACTGTGTAAGTTGAAAATAGACAGCACTGACATTTTTCAACACATCACAAAGATAAGTCCCTGTAAGATTACAAGGCAGTATTGTTTGCATCTTAAACTACAATATACACCAACATCAAAAGAATAAAATGGGAACAAAATATAAAATACAATCCAGTCATTAGCTTGAAGTTCTTTCCATCACAATGAGATCATATGAAATCACTTTGCCCTTTTTAATCTCTTTTGCCATTCAAAAGAAATGAGTTTGGGAAAAATTTTAGCAGTATGAATACATTTGTGTGGATGGATACAAAAAATCCCACTTTTCAAGGCACTTAAGTCATTCAGTCAAAGACACTCTCTTTTATAATGCACACCTTGTTGTGTGCTGTAACTCACACAGAAATATTATTCATACAAAGTCAGTAATAACATACTTTTAGCATTATGATAATAAACATTGTTAACAAATGTTCTATAGTTGGCAAGAACACTACTCCACCTTACACTAGCTACTAGCCTTGCAGAATAAAGTTTCACTTCCTAAATAAATAAAATAAAAATTAAATCCAGTCTATTTTGGAGTTCCTGTTGTAACACTATTTGGATATGAAAATCGCTACAGAAGCATTTAAGCTGTTCTGTAATATTTGTTACAGAACAAATGAAGGTTAGAACTCATCAAGTTTTCCACAGTCTTTTTAAACTGGAAAATGAAAATTTGCAGACTCAAAAAGGGGAATAGAAGATGTCAAAAATATTTCCAGGTAGGATATTAACTCGGAAAGAGTCTTCAGTTCATGTGCTAGATTCCACTGTTTCCCCAGATACCCAGGCATTCCCTTCCTATCAGTGTATTGGCTCCTTGGAGGTAATTGACTCATTTTGTGAAACCATTTCAGTTTGGATTACTAAAATTCACTGAAGCAAGGATGTTAAGTCAAAAATCTCCACTTTCTAATCCGTCTTTTAGTATAGAAAGAAACTACAGATGCTTAAAGAATAGACTTGTAACCCAGCTCTGGCTGTCAAGAACAAGCTGAAATCCCAGGTAAAATAAAGTACTCTGAAGCACTCAAAACCTTTCAAAATGTCAACTCAGGCAGATTTCCAATATCTGAAGGGGGCCTATAGGGGTGCTAGGGAGGGACTCTTCATTAGGGGCTGTATTGAGAGTAAAAGGGGTAACAGGTTCAGACTTAAACAGGGTAAGTTTAGATTGGATATGAAGAAGAAATTCTTTACTGTAAGGGTGGTGAGGCACTGGAATGGGTTGCCCAGGGAAGT
>JASSUY010027504.1:0-22063 GCA_032466535.1 Forpus xanthops | reverse complement strand
AAACTGAGTCCAATAAGCACTAAAGTACCAGTCTCTGAATTATAAGTCATAAAGACATTTTCTCTCCCTCTTTCCCCTTCCTCAGCCTGACACAGAAAACCTGTAGCATTAATCTCTTCCTCAGAAATGGAGGTGAAGCGTCACAAATTCTATATCCACGTGGAAAGCAAACAGATGAGACATGCCATGACAGCACACCTATGCCTTATCAGGCCCTTTATAAAATATCCACAGGCGTTTATTCATCCAAAAATCTGAATTTAGGGAAATCTATGCCAACTGATCAATTTAATTTAGGTTCTGCTATCACTTTCAAAGACCTTCTAAAATACTAAAAAATGGTAATGATTCAGCCTTAATTTACAAGTCAAACATGCATTAAGGAAATAAACCACAAAGTTTATGTAAGAGATAATGACGAGCTTAAACATGTTTCCTGGGATAGAGGTACCTCAGGTACACTTGTCAACATTGCACTATTGAACGTCAGATGATACTATATCTGAAATGCAGGGTTATGTGATCATAAACCCATTGAAATATCAACATACGTCAAGTCTAGTCTTGTGTTATAAGGGAGAAGGAAAACATGTTTTAATGTTCTCTTGCAGTCCTTAGAAAGAGGAGACTAGCTTGACTAAAGATAGAAACCACCTGGAAGACAGAGAAATTTTAGGATGGGGAATTCTATTTGAAAGCTGGCAACTGAAGACTGTTTTGCCTTGATCAAAAAGAAGAATTAGGAGTAAACCTTGAATCACAAGGCACAGCTCAAATACACCATGAATCACCTGAAAGCTAATTGTTATGGTAGGGTTAAAGAAGAAAAAGATGAGAAAGTAGAAGCCCCTAGGCTCTGTTGCAAATAGTGTCTGACAGTTTCCTGAGCAAAATGCATAAATACTGCTACAATTGGCCAAAAGCACAAGAAAATGAAAGAAATATGCCGTGCTTTAAGAATGCCTTCATATTCTAGAACAAATGAGGAGGAACAGTCACTACTCACCAAGTCCTCAGGCATGGAACACTGGTCTGAGCCCTCAGCCTGAAATTAAAACGAACAGTATCACAGCTATTCTTAAGCTGTACAACAAAAATTAGATGTAAAACAAAGTAATTTGTGTATGGTGTAGTATTTTAAACTTAATGTGTCGGTATTAGCCTTCTGTGACAAAGATGATTATGTTAGTCAAAAACAGCGTAACACATACATAATAAAACTCAACAGACCATAAATTAAAAACAGGCCAGAAAGTGTTTCTCATTTGTTAAGTTAGCTTCTATTGATCAGACATTAAAGTATACATTCTGTTCCACAAACGTAGTGGAACATTGAAACAAACAAATGAAGAAAAGGAAAAAAAAAGGAATTTTGTAGAAAAATTATTTCACATTTTCCAAAGGCTCTTCCAGTTTTGACTAAAAAGGACAGTTTCTCATTTATTTTAAGAGTATCTTTATCAAGATTAAATGCTGACCCTTCAAAATTTCACATGGTCTGACTTTTCATGTTACATTTTTAACTATATAGATTCTATGGCACTAAAAGGACTTCTCCAAATTTTGGGAGTTAATTTCATGCCACAACTGAGAGTTTTCATGTAAAGCCCCACGACAGACTTGCTAGAAATGAATTACAGCTTATTGAGCATGTAGGCCTGTCACCATGCAGCTCTCCAGGCCATCAATCATTTTGACATTAGGAACATTAAGCAGCGAAAGATAAATTAATGTCTGCAAACAAGAAATATCAACTTGTTGTTAGTTTCACTATGAGCAAAATTCTTCTGTGTTACCTTGGTGGAACTGTTCAGTTTCATACCACATCTGTAGGTTTTTGCTATTTGTGGTGTCAGCTGGATTTCCTTTGTCAGCTGACGCCATTTACCACAGTCTGACTTTGTGCACTGTACCTACAAGTCAGAAAACAAACATGTTTTTACTTGTTGCTGCCTGATTGCAGATAAGATTAATGAAGCATAACTAACCAGTTAGAAAGAAGAGAGGTGTGAGACAGTTGTCAAATACAATTGTTAATATTTGTTCTCATGTAATTCTCAGGGTATATAGAGAAACCTTGTGCCCATCTCCAGTAAGATCAAGTTTCTCCACAGAAACTAACTCCAAAATTAATTCAACACCCACTTACTAGACTTCAGTGGGTTTTGCAAGCATTACTGCAAAAACACATTGTTCACCACTTCAAAAACAAAACCCTCAACAACAGTATTCCTTGCATTCCAATCTCCCTTCTTCTGCTCTCTTTACAAGGGAAATAAAAAGTCTGGTTTGGGAGTCTTTAGCAGTTGTACTTTCTTATAGCTCCCTTTTCTCTGCCAAGTCTTATTCTACCTGAATATCACACATCTGAGCTGCCAAAAAAGTGACCAAAGGTTGTTCTTTACGGGGTGTGGAGATCAGTGACGAAAGAGCTGATCAGAATTATTATCTTGAGCTTTTCCATAGTACTCTAATACTAGAAAAACACTAAAAAAAAAATCAGCTGACCTGCTGCTTGGACACACAATATCAGAAACTCACATCAGAACATCATTGAAATATATCCTATTAAATAAATCACCCTTCATCTTACCCAGTATGGAAGCTGTTGATCAGCCATGAAGGCTTTTGGACTGGGCTCACTTTTACCATTACTTGTCCAAATCCTTTTCCAGGCAGTGTATTTCTCATAACCATCTTTATGGCTAAGAAGAAAGCAAAAAGAAAAAAGCAGTCAGAAACCAATTATCTAGCTAATTTTAAGCAACAGCAGTTACTCTAAATATTTTCTGTAAGGACAGAGAAATAAGGCTGTATAGAGTCCTATATTTTTTCTATTAAAAAAGGAGAGTCATAGTTCTTAGGATAGCAGTAAATTGCATCCTGACCGGTACGTCTTTTTGATCATGAGCACACTTCCTGGTATCTAAGGCCTGGACTGAGTCACAGGTACTGCTGAGCACATTAACACACAAAAGTCTTGGCAGAGCTGGGCTGGACTTGACTCCCTCTCAAATGGGAAGGAGCTTGGAGCTGCATGCGCTCTGTGAGGCTGGCCAGTCTTCATGGCCACTGAGCTCCAAGAGTCAGATCTGCTCACTGATTCGAAGTTTCAGAGAGGCAAGGTCTCCTGAACTCAAACTGTAAAGTGAATTTGCTTTATAAAGGAAAATAGATTTACTTAAAAGTGTTCTCCTATTTCAAATTCTCTGATGTTGTTTTAAAAAATTACAAAAGCTTCAGGAGAACTGTACACACAAACCAGGCTGCCTAAAGTAACCACTTTATTCATGCTGCTGTATTTAAGTTGATGATCAGTCCATAAAACACCTGCAGTTTTAACACCAATATCCAAGTTTTACTTTGAATAAAGCAAGCCCAGAGAAGTCTTTGTATCATGTTTATGTATGTGATGTCTCACCAGTTGAAACGACAGCTAAATTTTAGTCAGCACTGAAAAAGCACAAGCTTAACTGGCAAATCTACCTTCGGTAATAGTGGTCAAAGCATTCATTGCAGAAGTGCTCCCCGCAGGAAAGATGATACCATCTAGATGTATACCCATTTTTAGCACATCTGTAATGCAGGAGACATAGAAATAGATTTATGATACATTTAGGAAAAAATAAAAATCTTTTTAATCTAGCACATTCTAGAACATGAACAAAACACTCAGGACAAGCCAGGGCTTTATGTTACATTCATGAAGGCTGACTCGCACAAGGCACTGAAGTCATACGAACAACAAGATCGTTTCAATTGTCTCAAACATTTCCATTTCCCAAACTAAGCAACACCAGATGCAACAGAAGCAAAACGTACACAATGTGCAGTTTTATAGCTGGACTGCCTTCCAGCAACCTCCAGCTGACAATGGTCAGCTGAGCCTGATTTAATACCCTTTAAGCAGACATTTCCTGAACATGAAATACATTTGCTCTTATGGTATGTGTTGTGACACACTAAGCATTTTACAAATTCATAAGACAACAAAGTCCCTCTCCACAGGAACTTACAGTTCCTTTGTTCCATTTTGTTTTGGCATTAGGGCAGGGGTTGGAGGTATCAATTAAATGAGAATTTTCCTTGTATGTGTGATCAATTGATTCATAAATCATCATAACATCCCATCCCCAGAACAACTGACAAAACTATAATGGCAAATCTGAACACAAAACAGATGTTGCGTTTGTTTTTCACATGACTGAGCTGGCTGTGATTTTAACCCAATGAGAAAACCCTCAGGAAGCAGTTACACATTCTGGGCATTTATTCTTTATTACTCTAAGATAGAAATATCCATTGACAAAGTCATCCATTAAATTATCTAATTAGTATCATTAAAATATCCATTAAATTATCCATTTTACTGTGAGGTGTCCCTGCCCATGGCAGGGATGTTGGAACTAGGTGATCTTAAAGTCCTTTCCAACCCTAACTATTCTATGATTCTATAACAAAGATTATATTCATCAGACAAAGCAATCAGTCTTCACTTAGAAAACTCTCATTAAATTCTGTGAAATGTTTCAAGGTAAAAAGCAGTGACCTAAGCTACTAACTGAAATATCAAGCCATGAAATGATCTCATCTCAAATAATGTTGAAAGTATGTACTTGGGGGAGCAGGAGGGGTGGAAATCAAAATATTAAGGTAACAATGAAAAAAGATGACTAAGCACTATCTACTGTTTCCTTAATAAAAACAAAATCCCCAGTGCTGATCTCTCAGGTGCTCTTTTCCCCTACAACTCTCTTTCGTAACTGCCAAAACACTTGGTTTTCCTATGCCAACATCCAGAATACATCGACCTGCCATCAAAGAACAATCCACACAGAAATAGAGCACTGAATTATATCATTGAGAAATAAACAAAACAAGGAAAGTTTGTATCAGTTACAGAGGAAAGGAAACATGCTACATAATTACCTTCTGCCTACTGCATTATGAGGTCTAACATGTTGCTTATTATAGATACATGTTGCCAGCATCTCAGTCCTGCTGTGGTCAGAATGCAAAGGGGCTTGTACACAGAAGCCATGAACAACTCAAAACCAAATTGTTCAAATAAGTGTGACTGTCTCCAAAGACCTAAATTTCAAGGTCCAAATCTCATCTCAGACTGCAAAGCATGCCAACAAGAGTGATAAAGACTTTCTGCAGTAAATGGTGGTTTCATTTTCCATCTTGAAAGCAAGTTCAACTGTCTCAGATTACACTAATACGCTCCCAGTTTCTCAGAAGCAAGGCATGTTACACAAGACGGCGGTAATAACATAAATAAATGTATTCTAAAGATGTTCTATATCTGAATTGGCAACTTGCATAGCAGAAAGTTATCCACAACAGGAATAACTTGTGACACTCTGCTGTCATCTTAAGACTCCTATAAGAATCTTTTGATTCTGCCTTTACATTTAGAAATAAAGGGATTTTTCAGAATATAGTTGGGAACATATATTTCAGCTGCAAGTTTAGAAAAATCTATGGAATATGTAGATAAAAGAAACAAACCTTTCAGCTGCACTTGCAAAGCAAACAGGACATGTTGCAGTGCATCCAGCTTTTTCACACTTTCTGTATTTCTTCTCTGATGCTTCATCATCATCATCTGCTGCTTCAGCTGCTTTCTTCTTCACCTAATAAAGAACAGTTGAAATCTCAACAGAGATGACACTAATGCATCTCCAACCCTAACTATTCTATGATTCTAGAAGATGGCATTTGGAGAGTTGTGCAGCTTGTGGGTAGCATCAAATGGTTAAAATGGTATTAATGAAAATATTTGTATCTATTGTGAAATAGCTGCTGCATGAAACAGCTGTCAAAATAGGTCAGTTTTTCTACCCAAAAAAAAAAAAAAAAAGGATAATCAGTAAGGCTGGAAATATCATTTAAAGCTAAAAATGTCTTGCCTTAGTCTAGCTGATCCAGTGGAGAAATTATAAGCAAAGCTTCCAGTTTAAATCATATTTTAAGCTCCATCACATGCTAATGAGTCAAGCCTCATCATTCATTCTGTTTCTCCTTCAGAAAATCTCTTCTTCACATACTTACTGATATTAATTAGTGGCAATCTTATCGGCGCCTCAAATAAAATACTAGCGTAGGCTTGTGGCTTTTTTTTTGACTCCAGATATAAAGCTATACACCAAATGTCTCTTCTGGGCCTCAAAGGTACTGTGTATTGTGTTGATTTAGGGCTCATCTGGATGAGCAGAGAGTTTTGCCTGGCTATACAGAAATCTGTGGCTGTATTTTTAACACACCCAGTATTTATAGGTTATACTGAGCATTTTTCTTTCCCAAATATTGTTCACAAACAGTACACTTTGCCTACTTATTCACAGAATTAGTAATTCTCCCTTTCTCTGGCTAACTACTCTTAAGTCCCAGCTTACTCACAATGAAGTCCACTTGCTTTATAAATGCCAAAAAGAAAATAAAAGGCACAAGAGCGTGAACAATACCTGTCTTCCAGAGCTCCTCAGAGGAAGGTTGTCTGGAGACTGGTCGGCAGAACATGCCTTTTTTTTTGTTCGTACCCTTCCAGTTGACATTGTTTTATTAGATCTGCAAAATAAGGTAGGCAGCCATTTAAAATAAATAAATACATAAATATATAAAATTACTTGACTTTGCAGAGCTGTCTAATAACCTGGGCAGTACAACCACTCATAATACTTCTTTAGTTCTAATACTGCTTTCTAACCTGGGTAAGAATCTGTTTAGCTTGCCTGTTAATTCAGAAAGAAAATGAGAATGGGGCTTTATGGAAAGGAACAATACTAGCATTTTAAACTAAATTTGGAGTTAAGATCAGATCCTTGAGTACATCCTGACAGGCTGTTCCAGATCAGCATATCCTGGATTTCAATAATCCGATTGGCATTACGTGAAGACCTGGCCTGGAATTTGGGTTGGCACAGTGAATAGACATCAGCTCATAATGCACACATTGAAATACCACTCTGCGTAATGCTCGTCCTGCTAGCTACTGATTTGTTGGTAGCAAGAGATTTGCCTGCTAAGCACTTTTCCAATCAGAGTACCAGACAGATCTTTAATACCAAATGAACAAACAGTTCCAAGACTTGCACACCCTCCTATGAAAGTACATCAGAATTTAAAGGCTAAACTGCAGTTGCATCGCACTTACAGGAGATTAGAACATTAAAAATAAATAAAAATCAATAAAATAAAAGGTTTAAGCCACAAAAGAGCTCTACAGCTGTCTACTGTCTTCCACTACATCATCAGGAGCATGAAAAAGACCACAGTTTATCATGTAAGCTCTAAAGCAGGGAGTATGAGAAAGTATGACCCAGAAATATGAAAGCATATTTAAAATGGTATTTTCACAAGGAGTAAAACACAGACAGCCTAGAAGAATTAAATGCAAATATGCTCCAGCACATACAGAAAGGAAGTGGAAATAAACCCCTTGTACTACAGCGCTGCATCATGAATGTTAACTTGTGGTAATAGAGATCAGTTTGTAACTTTTTATTTAAATAAAAAGTTACATTTGAGACTTCTCAATTCTCTGTTTCAGGCTGCAACTTCCTTGTTCAAGCTGACAGTGATGGATGTGGTAACAGTAGCTTCATTCGGGAATTCTGCTAAAAGTAAAGGTAACAGAAGGAGAGAATGGGCATTTTTACAAAGTTTCGAATCAAGCTGATGCAAATCAAGTAAATTGGTGCTTCATTCTTCTCTCAAGCTGTATAAAACTGATTTAGGAGGGAAAGGGAAATCACATGATGATATCCATGTAAGTGAAAAATTAGTTTGGACAGCCCAATACAAAAAATAACTTTCTTTTTTGCAGCCCTCCTCCCCTGCTCCCCTCCCAGTTATAACTAATTAGAGGGAGGAAAACAAATCATTAAGGCAATCTTTAATGCCTAAAAAAAAAACCCCAAAAACGACACTGCACCATTACTTAGCACTGTATGGGTGTGGATGAGGTTGGAGAGTAGAGAAAGGAAAACCAACCAGTTTCATTTACATAAGATTTGCCTACGCTGCTGTGTAACACCCAAGGAAATGGTGGCTGTTTCCCACCCCCACCCTGGGAGCTTTCCTTCTGGATCAGTGGCACAACAGTCAGTATCTCTCTGTATTACCTTGGCTTCTGACACTAGGTCGTTGTTCCTACATGCTGTGGCCTTTACAGTCAGAGGCTACAAACTACTTTAACGCTGAGCAAGGCACCAGGCGACTCATTTCAGCAGCTACCAGTTGACCTCACTATGCTGCCACTGTGAGGCTCTTTATATAAGAAGGTAAAAGGACCTGGCAGCAGTTTCATTCACATATACAGGGGTAGAAAAAGAAAAGGTGGCAGTTATCATTCACTAAGAAGTTTGGTAAACATGTTTAAGACTGAGAGAGGCCTGCCACTTTGAAAGGCAGAAGCCAGTCATATAGAATCACAAACATATTTTTTTGCTGTAAGCACTATGGGAGTTGGGGCAAAAGAGAAAAAAGGATCAGATCATGCACATAAATGTAAGAAAGGCCATTACTTCTAGCTGAGTCCCCACCTTCTCCCCACTTCCCTTCCCAAAACAGCATCCCCTAAAAAATGCTTAAAGAACAAGCAGACATTGCTTACATGACTCTGCATCCTATAAACATGAACTTACTGGCTGAGAAAATAGGCCCTTTAAAGGGGGACAGAGAAATGCATAATATGCTGTCGTGTTCTGTACCATTTCATGCACCTGTAATGCATAGCCTGCACGGGAAAGCTCTGTGGGGTTTCCCTGTGCAGTGACTGCAAGTTTGTCTTTGGGGGAAAAAAAAATAAAAGGGAGGGGAGAGGGGACGTAAAAAGAACCCCCACGCTGACACAGGGAGGAAACGAGAGCAACCCGATGCATAAGGGGAGGTGGGACCACGAACGCGCACACCTCTGAGACTCGCCCCCGAGGGGCCGGAGCTGCCTGAGGCTGACAGCCGGCAGACCCCTTCCCTCGCCTCCCGCGACCGCCCCCGGACCGCCGCCGTGACAGCCGGGAGCGGGGTCCCCAGAGGGAGTTCCTGGTGGAGGGCTGTCCCCGGCGGGGATGTCACCAGAGGCAGTCGGGGGGTCCCCGCGGAAGGCGCACACCCAGCGGCAGAGGAAAGCGCTTGCGGCGGAGCGGAGACACCGCCTGGCACTCACCTCGGGGCCGGGTCATTCGGGGACCGGAGACCACATTCAAGCGTGTCCTCGCCACCTCCTGCTAGCGCTGCAGCGGGGGAGAAACGGGAGAAGAACGGGGAAAGGAAAGGAGGGAGAGAGGAGGGGAGACAGAGAAGGGGAAAGGAAGGTAGAAGCGGGGAGGTGAGGACGTGGGCAACGCTCACACCTGCCCCGCAGCCCGAGGAGCAGGAGCGGGGCAGGCAGGCCCCCGTCAGGCGCCACAGCTGAGAAAAGGGAGTCACTCACAGCCGCTGCCGTCGCCATCCTCCTCCTCCTCCTCCTCCCGGTGCCGAGCACCCTCAGCCCGCCTCCTCCTGCCGCCGCTTCCGCTCTCCGCGGTGCGTAGCGAGGGGGAGGGCGAGTGGGGAAGCACCGCCCCAGCCCTGCAGTCCCCACCGGACCCTGGACCCGCAGCCGCGCAGGTACCCACAGCCGCCCGAGTGGGGGGTGGGGGTGAAATAGGGCGTGCTGAGCCCCGCAGGGTCCTTCCAGGCCCTCATCGTCCCGCGCTGCTTCGCGGCCCCGCGGTCTGCTCGCGGGTTTCACACGAGAGTGAGAGAGAAGTGTCGGTACCTGAACACGCACTTAGGAACCGCGGGCTCGGGCCAGTTGCACTCTCCCACCTTAACCCCCTCAGCCGATAACCTTGTCCCCCGGGGCAATGGGGCCCGGCAGCCTCTGGGCGGCATCCAGATGTGCGCAGAACGGGAAGTCACCGGCGCTTCCGTAACGCCTAACTGCAGGCTTCACTCCGGGGAAAATGTCTTGCTGAAGCCACGGACTGCAGGAGGATGCGGCATCGCTTTCAATACCACTGCATTTAAATAGTCACCAAATTATAACCTCTTAAACTGTTCTAATTTTGTGTTCTAGTCAAGGAAGTAAGAGCCAGTTCCAAACCATCCATTGGGTGGGGGTGATACTTCTCTTTTTCCACAGCTGCAAGCACTCAGTGAGGACCATGGACCACTCAGCAGATGCAGCCGGGGTCCTGGAGCACTCTGATATTGGAGCACAGAAAAGCAGAGTGGTAACTGAGGAGGAATGGCTGCAGAAATGGGAGATGCATAACATCGGTTTTCACAAAGAACAAGGGCATCGGTACATGACTTACTTTTCACTTCTGAACTCTTCAGAGAAGGTCTGTGGGATGAATGGCTTGAGTCATTCAAGAAACTCTTAATAGAAAATGAAGCATTTACGAAAGGAAAATTATTTTTCACCAGCACAGCTTGAAACTAAAGTAAATGTACATATTTTGTTTACCTACATTTGTTAGAAAAGGGCAGAGAAAAGAAAGGATTGAAATTGATTGAGAATTGTTACTGTTGCATCAGGCTGGGCCAAATATCTTCAATTTCCTCAAGCAGTAGTTTTGCATTCCTGTTCATAAGTTATGGCACTGGGGCCTAAAACAGTACACAGGGGGCATTGGAGGATTATTGTGTACTGGAAGACAGGGACCTAAGAGAAGAAACCTGATTGTATGGTCTCAAGTTTCAATCAATAATAAGTTTCAGTATAAGTTTCAACCAGTGAAACTTATGAAAACCAATGAAATCAACGAAGCTGTCTATTGTGGCCCACTTAGAGGTAGGTGGCTTGGTTTACTTGAGAAGACCAACAGAAAACAGAACAAACAGAAGTGTATTTGCTTCTAACAGAAATCAAATTCCTTTCTAAGGAAATGGAAGTTAAATATTTTTATTTTGTGTTTTTATTTCTAATGGTATGAAGCAAGTCGAGCTAAGAATCTGTGTTCCCTCATGGAGTTTGTGTATTCCCTTGCATGGTGTATATCCCTTGGATTTAATGTGCCAGCACAAATGCAGTGTTAAGTAAAATGTGTCTGTTCTTTTGCAGGCTCCTCCAGAAGTATCTGGATGTTCTTTTAAGTGGTAGGAGCGGACTGAGGATATTTTTCCCACTTTGTGGTAAAGCAGTAGACATGAAATGGTAAAGCACAGATTGTAAGAGCAAAAATCTTATTTGATGTGGGGATGGAGGGAGAGGGGGAATTCCCAACCTTATACTGGCTGATGGAAATGTGCTTCCTCTCTGCTGGTAGGAAAGCAGTGTTGCTGAAAAGAGGAGGAAGTTTGGTTTAATTTGCTAGAGTTTTGTATAACAGCATGAATGCAGTCAATAAGGACTAACATGAAAGTCCTCCTGATTGTCCTAAATTCAGCTTGAGGAATGCTGAACGTGTGATGGACAGCTATGCCCTTGCCACTGTTGCTTTTGGTGACAGTGCCAGCTTAAACTGCCCACAATGAGGTCAATTGTACTGGACCATGTTTTCAGTGGACCATGTGGTCTGCCACACTGGGAACTTAAAATGATTTGGGCTAAATATGACTTCCTCTTTAAGGTCCCTTTGAACTCAACACGTTCTCTGATTCTGCAACTCTATGATTCTAACAAATAAATGCTTCATGGGAGATACACATTTGGTGATAGTCCAACATGTGGGCCTTACGTAGACTCAGGACCTCTCTGTGCTGTGTGCAGGCTGGCAGACATGGGACACCGTATTGTTGGTGTGGAAGTCAGCGAGCAAGCACTGAAGGAGTTTTTTGCAGAACACAATCTACCTTATAGTGAGGAGCCAGTCCCAGAGATTCCAGGAGCAAAGTTGTTGCAGGTATGTTTCGTGCATTGTCAAATGATCTGGTGCTGTTAATCATGCAGTGCTATAACTGAACAAACAAGTCATTCTACTTTTATGTCTCTGTCTCACTGATAATCATTCACCTGCCCTGGAGAGGTCTGAAAGGAAGCCCCGAGTTGTAATTTTGTACTAAGAAGTTCTTTTAAGTCTGTTACTTCAGCCTTCCTTTCTTATAATATTGAAGCACCTGAATGTAAAGGAAATGTATTTTAAAACTGGACAGTTGCATGCCTTGATAGATCACAACCTCTCTGGAGGGCATATCAGGGGTGGTGCTTCAGTAAATTAAAACTAAGTGTTTTTCAGTTTCCACCTAAGTGTGTAGTTTAAAAGAGTATGTGTGCATATTTTAAGGTATAAACATACACTTTCAAGTTGTCGTGGCTTAACTCCCCCTTCTTTTTCCCCACTGCTCTAGAGGGATGGGAAGGAGAATTGAAAGAATGCAACTCCCACAGGTTGAGATAAGAACAGTCCAGTAACTAAGGTGTAACACAAACCACTACTGCTACCACCAATAATAATAATAAGGGAAATACAAGGAAAGAGAATACAACTGCTCGCCACCTGATATCCAGCCTGACCCAGCAGCGACACCCCCCCCCCTTCTGGGTCTCTGCCCTCCATTTTTACATCCTGGACATGACGTGCTGTGGTATGGAATACCTCTTTGGTCAGTTTGGATCAGGTGTCCTGTCTCTCCTTCCTCCTGGCTTCCCCTCCTCCCTGGCAGAGCATGAGACTCAGAAAGTCTTTGATCAAATCAAAACACTCTCAGCAGTAACTGAAAACATCAGTGTTATCAGCACTGTTCCCAGGCCAAAAGACAAAAACGCCACGCTGCACCAGCTACTAAGAAGGAGAAAAATGACTGCTACTGCTGAACCCAGGACAAAGTGCATATTTAAAGACAGTTTGCTGATAAGTATTGTTTCCTTTGCTTTTTATTGTAGAGTGCATCTGGGAACATTTCTCTGTACTGCTGCAGTATTTACGATTTGTCCAGGTAGGAACACACACTTTGTTTTACAATTCTCTATAATCAAACATTTATTAATACTGTCATAATACTGTCATCTTATTTTATTTGAATCAGCCATAAAGATTTGGAACAGGTCCTCTCATTAACTTTTATGAAAAACATATATAGCCAGTCTGCAATAAAAACTGTTATTGATCATTAGGTAAAGATACCAACTAAGTCTCTTTAAATGAGCTGCTTGTTCTATGCCATCCTGTGAAAGTTATGGAAATACATGTTTTCTTTTACAGTAAATATAAATAATCTTTAACATTATTGGAGGATTCTGTGAAGGAAAGCCCTAGCATGATCCCTTATTTAAGAGTAGCTTAGTAGAAGTAGAGATATGCAGAGTTATCTTCTTAGTCAGCTTTTCCTTTAACTAAACTCATTTTTTTCCCCAAAAAAGGTTGATTAACATATGTATAGGCAAGCTGTACCCATTGGTTACATGCATCTCATGCTCTACTTAATATACTTTTCTTGTTGGACCTAAAGTACATTACATCACTCCAGTGTATGTAGCTACATAATGTCAAACAGTAACTCTGCAAGTGTCTTAGTGAACATGGCTTGACTTACTAATGTCTTCTGAAGGACTTTTAGTGCTACAATGCCCTTATTTCTTACTGAAAAGACACAACGGAAAATGCAAAATACTGCAGCACAGTCTGCACTACTGACTCCTGAAAAATGTTTCAACCCATTGTGCTCTGTGGCCTCAAGCGTCGCTTCTCAGATTTTGTGGTTGCTTTGCACCTGACCACCTTCTGCTCAGATATCAGCTGATGGGGGAGTTTTGAACATTAACAATTTGTTCAGAGACCACAGGAGGTCTTAGGACTGTCTCCAGTCTCTAGCATAGAATACTCTGCCACAAACCGTAATGCATCTGGCATGTTTATTTGTCCTCAGTAGTTTCCTAGTGGTATTGGCAGTGAGTGCATTTAAATTTGTCCTAAAATTCCTACATGGGTGCTGGCGTAGCTTGGAGACCAGGCAGGAAAGCAGTGCTGTTTCTGTTTTCACAGTGGGCAACTTCAGCTTCCTACAAGATACAAAGTCCTGCATTGTAGTTCCTTCTTCACGCAGTCCCTCAGACATGATTTTCTGTAGATTGTAATGTTTTGGTGAAGTTGTGTGTGTTTGTTTGCTTTTCTTACAATCAACTGTCAGGAACAAAGATTTGTTCCATAGCTGTTCAGTAGGAAAAGGAGGTCAAGTCTTAATTCTTGTCTGGATGGGCTTTTCAAAACTAGCACAAATACAGGCATAATAGTGATGGTTTAGGACTCCTGAACATTCTGCTTATTAATATTCCCTTTGGTTTTATTTTTTTCCTTTACCTGCATAAACTGAAAAAAAACCAATGTTTGTTACTAGAGTCCAGAGTCTGTTAGACAGTAGACCATTGCTAAGACTTCTGGTACAGCTGACTCCAGTTGGTTTGAATAGTAGTATATATAACTAGTCCTGCAAGTGAGTGCTTTGGAACAGATGGCTTGTATATGAATGTGACTTTGTAGATACCGCCTGGTTTCTTCCCCGCCTTGTCCCTGCAGTGCAGCTACTTGCTGTGCAGATCCTTATAAATCCCTCTTGCTGTGAGCTGACAAGTTGCCCAGGGATTGTTCACACTTCTTGTCAGCAGTTATTGAAAAATTCAGTTCTAAGTTTCGTAGCAAGTAGCATTGTGAAACCTGTAGCTTCCATCATAATGTGGTGAAATACTACTATGAAATAAACCAAAAGTAGGTAATTAATGACCTTTTCAGTGCATATTACTGGGCCCAGTACGTAGTTTGTCATCCTCAAAATAAATTGTCAGACAGATGTTCTGGATGCATGGTTCTGTACTGGTTGCAGTAATGGTGAAAGTATGAACTGCATTCCCTGCAGCAGTCGGCAGATACCTATGACTAGCAAAACGCACACACTCTTCGAGTTTCTACATACAGGCAATTTAATTAATTACCCAGTTATTATGGAAATTAAACTTATTTCTCTCTTGCTGATGCTGGCCTGCTAACAAATCCTTTTGATCTCCATTAGCTTAGCATTCATTAGAGGAGAACTCAGATGTGCTTGTGACCTTTGTCAGAATGAGACATTTCAAAGGCTCTTGTTAGTCTGCTAGTTAAAGAGTAACAGGATTTATGGCTTTTTGTGAGAACTCTGGATATATGTAAAACAGTTCTATTTATTATACAACCACTGTGTACCTCCTAATAAAACTACGGCTACAAGACTTTACAATGTAAAAAAAATAAAAATTGCATTAACTGAAATTACTAAACGTATGCAGGGATATGAATTCACAACTTCACTGCTTAAATCCAGTGGGGTTTCAGCATATATGTGAATTTCTGCTTTACGTGTTAATTTTTATTAATTGTAGTAGTACCTAGACTGTGAACTCTCACGCTGTGTACCATATAAATACATAGCAGGAGCTAATGTAGGACTAAAGGATTGGGTAGTGGTACACTGAAAGGTACACCCAAGAGGAGCACTTTCATAGTTACAGTTAGGCCAGATTAAAGTTAGGAAGGACAACAGGATGCAAAAAACTCCAGGGGCTTGCCTAAGGTCATGCAGCAGACTCTGCTATGCAGAGAGAAGAGCCTCCAAGCCTCAGAAGACCAAGTTTGTCACCTGCCCCACTAGACTTTGCCTTGTCCCTCTTCTGCACATTGCATGCTTAACTGTCTAAATACTTCCTTCCACTTAAGAGGCTGGTAATTTTACTTAGATGCTTAGTCGTGATAAGCTTTAAAAGAAGTTAGGATTTAGAAGTGTTAACAAGTCTCATCAGAGTAGAGTGGGAAATACAGGATCAGCTTCTAGGTTAGATGCCAGAGACTTAGCAATGAAATGAGCAGGGAGAAGTTGTGGTTTAACCCCAACTGGCCACTGAACACCACATAGCTTCTTACCCACTCCCCCCCAGTGGGATGACAGGGACAATCAGAAGAGTAATAGTAAGAAAGAAACTTGTGGGTTGCAATTAAAAACTGTTTAATAACTAAAAAGAGGCTTAAAAAAGAAAAAAAAATCAAAAACCCCCAACCCTTAGCAAACAGAGAGGAAAATAAAACCAAAGAAAGACAAGTGATGCAAATGAAAACAATTGACAATTACCGACTGACTGATCCCCAGTCAGTCCCCAGGCGGAGGTCCCCCTGCCAACCTCTCACACAGTTTTATTCCTGAGCATAATGCCATATGATATGGAATACCCTTTGGGAGCCAGTTGGATTCAGCTGTCCCAGCTGTGTCATCTCTTAGCTTCTCACTGTGCACCCCCAGCTTGCTCATTGGTGGAGTGGTGTGAGGAGCCAAAAAGGTGTTGATGCTGTGTAAGCACTGCTCAGCAATAACTAAAACGTCTATGTGTTACCAACATTATCATCAGCACAAATCCAAAACGTAGCCCCATACAAGCTGCTATTAAGAAATATAACTCTACCCCAGCAAAAACCAGTACAGAAGTGAAGAAATAGATGATGCAATTGGGCTCTAACACCCTGCCAGGAGGCAGAAAGGTATTACACAATTCCGTACCATATTTTTCTCACTAAGTAAACTTGTTTCAGACTTTCTTTGAAATCATACAGCTTGTGTTATTACTACCTCACCTTCTAAACTCGTATGTCAATAATTAGCAGAAACAATGCTCTTCCTTCCTCAACACCCCCAAATACTCCTATTTCTAGTGTCACCTTGACTGCTTTTGTCACCCATCTATAAGCGCGCTCCTCAATGGTCTTGGCCGTTTGCAGGTTTGGGGTAGTCGCTGAAGTCATCTGCCAGAATATCGAGGAGCAAAAGTTATATCTGCAGCAGTGTTAGACTGAGGCAAGTAGCAGTATAACTTAGCTTTTATAACATTGAACAAACTCCAAGCTGAAGCTGACTGTCCTGGGCATGTAGCTGGGAACTGATCCAATTACTGGATATGCTGAGTTCAGGGATAGTAACCTGCATTTGAAGTCATGCATGGCTTTTAGAAGGTGGCCAAGAACTATTGATGTACTGAGTGCATGTTAGCGCAGTGTATGACTGCCAAATCCCCAGACTTGTAGCCCAAGTGTGTTTAATCTACTTTCCTGCCTCTCTGCCTTGTCTCAGCACCACCTAATGATGGGGAAATGCTGAGCAGTTCCTGCACCTCTGCTGTCGCAGATGGGCCGTATACCAGTGGGGTTTTTTGGGTTCCAGATGATATTGTTTTGGATCATGAAAATGCTGGACCATAACAAAAAGGTAGTGGGGGAATCTCCAGTACAGCTAGCTGGAGAATCCCTTCAACTTTACAGAGTAGCTGAATAAAGATAAATGTGTCTTTTTAGTATTTTTAAACCTTTTCCTCATCTCCCTATAGCTCAATAGTTGGCAAGTTTGACGCGTTTTGGGATAGAGGAGCTCTAGTAGCTGTGAATCCATGTGACAGACAACGGTTAGTAAACTTGCTTTGTTATTGTCTTTTCTCTAATGTATGCAGTGACACGTTTTTCCTCCTGCCGCTTGTCGATGAGTCCTCTTTCATTCAAAGGACTAACCTAAATGAGTTCTCTACCGCACACGTCAGCTGCAGTCATACAGTGCTGTACTCCAGATTTTTGAGGTTCCTGCAGGAAGCGGCCTTGCCTCTTGGTGGTAAAATATGTGGTTGGTTCCAACCCAGCAAAGCAAGGCTGCAAGTCTCATCTGAATTTTATTATTTCCTTTTCACCCCATCTGCTTCTCCTCACTTTGTTCTTTCTGCCCTTGCTTCCCTTTATTCCAATTTTCCATTCTTGCCTATAGCCAACCCAAATGTAGTTTGACCCTGCCCCAAGGGGCTTTTAATTGGGTACATATTCTTGAATTCACAATCATTTTAAAAGATCAGTACTGTATTGTGTGCTGTATTCTGGACTGTGGCAGATGAATACTATGTTTTGTCTGTTAGTTTTGAGATGAACATGCAAAAAAGATTGATGCTTGTTTATCAGAAGTAAACAATAAGCTTTATATGGTGCTTTACGTGCAGCATGAATTTCATGCTAATGAAATTCAAACTAAGCTTTGCTTGGTTTCTGTGCAGTTGAGTTCAAGTTGTGTCTGCATAGAAAAACATGTTACCTCCTTTGTTATTTTAATTGCTACGCTTTAATGTTTGCACAGTTACAAAATAATAAAGTTTAACTTTCTACTTTCAGCTATGCCAGTTTGATGATCTCCCTAATGGAGGAAAATTCTTCTTATCTCCTTGTTACAGTTTCGTATGATCCAAACAAACACAAAGGTGAGAACTTTGCACTGTTCATGTTTTGATTTTGCATGCTTTAATATAGATTGTATATAGATGTGGTAGATATGTTAGTATCTTCCCTGGGTCTTTTGTCAGCTTAGCTTTGTCAGCTGAACACGCCAATACATCTGTGCGTTAAAAGGCTTTCTTTCTAGCCTCCAGGCACGCTAAAGGTGAGTGGAGGGCAGATACGGTATGTTAACAATGAAAGGAACCTGGAAGTGTGGCTGTAACAATGAAGCTGGAAGAGTGAATGCTTAGGGTAACATCCCTGGCCTAGGGAACTTGAAACACTCCCACTCAGTGGCTTCCCTCTGTTAACCTAATATTGCAACTCAACATGTTGCCTCTCTCCCAGCCACTGCCCTGGTCTGAGTATGCTTGGAAGAGGTGAAATTCTGTAAAATCATAAAGTTTGGTTGTTTTGTTTTTTTTTTTTTTTTTTTCTTTTTATAGCTTTTATTACATACCAAAGTCTGAGGTATTTTAAAATATTTTTGTTGTTTTTAATTATTACCTTTCAAAAGAGAGATTTCTTGCTGCTTCAGGGCTCTTGAGCATAATTGCCCCTGGAAAAAAAAATAGGTTTTTTTATCATAAGAAGCAATAGTTTTACTTCATTGCTCTCCCTCTCACATTTAGCTTTTAGCTTTAATTACAGCCGTTGTAGAATAAAGAAATTGTAGGCCAGATTCACACATCACATGGACAGTGATTGTATCCGCTGCAGGTTCATGACTTCTGACAATGTGGCTACTGTGGATGCAGCAGCAACACCTAAAGCTGTCTGGTAGCCCACCAAGGTGCCATGAGTTCTTGGACATGGTTGTTTTCTGGTTCCTGCAGATGGTGGTACATACACACTGGGGCCCAATTACAGGCCAGATGCTGTGAGTGATGAGGCTGTGGCTCTCCTGTTGTGCTGTAAATATCTGTCTCTTTCCTGATTAGCTTTACTCATTTTTTTTCCAGGCCCTCCGTTTTATGTTCCTGAATCTGAAATTAAAAGCCTGTTTGGTAAGTAGTATTTCAGCTTACCCTTGGGATATTTTTCCAAAATGTATCAGCATGTTTATATGCTTCTATGTTGCCCTGTGACAAGTAATAGAGAGTCATTCATTTCTTATCTAAAGGGTGGAGTCATGGAAAAATAACTAGGAAAACAAATGTCATTTACCCACAGGGATTTTGCTGTCATGGAAAATTCCCAGCTCTTCAAAAGACAGAAAGAAAACGCAAGAGACAAATACTGTCTCTTTCCACCCCCTTGCATCTTTCCATTCTCCCAGGATTCATACTGTACTCAGTTATCTTGTAGCTGTAGTCTTAGTCCTGTTTGACCATTTTGTCTTTCTCTCCACCTCATCACCGCCTACCTGATTTTAATGCAAGGCCTTTGCATATGGGTTTTACAGTTTCTGCTGTACTTTTGTAGCCATAGAAGAAAAATAATACATCATGTGAAGAAAATAGTAAGTGTACAACTGAAATCCATCAAAATAATGAAATTCAGAATTATGTTGAGAACCTGATTTTAAAAACTCTTCCTGATATGCTTTGTTATTGCACTTTTTTTCAAATCTACTGCTTTCTGAGACCCTTGCTGTGTCTGTGTGGGTCATTGGCATAGGCAGTTGCATCCCTATATGAAAGCATTCCCCAGTGCATATGTGCCACTGCATTAGGGACTATGAGGAAACCTGTAATAAGACTATTTTTTCCCCTGACAATTTGCATTTTTCAGTGTTCATTCAGTAATTTGATACTCCTTCCTCCTTTTCAGGCAGCCACTGTGAAATTAAGCATCTTGAAAAAGTCAATGACTTCTCAGAGAAACACAGGCAATGGGGACTAGATTATTTTCTGGAGGTGCTGTATTTACTGAAGCTTGTATCTTGATTAAAATTGCTTAAAATAATTCATCTCCTATCTTGCTTTTATTTTTCTCTCACTGTTTAGAATGAGAAATGTTTTGGATCACTCTTAAAGCAGGCTTCAGTGTGCAGGAAGATGCCTGTTCATTTTGCTTATCGAGTTAGTTCTCTTACATAGTTGCTTTTGCTGTCCTCACTTTGCTTAAACTCCATGCACAGACAAGATTTTCTAAAGTACATCTTTTCTTCCATAGCAATTCATGTCATTGGGGCTAGGAAAAGTAAATGCCCCTGTTCCTTTCTGGCTCTTGCCAGTCAGTGCTCTTCCTGGCACTCCACAGGTCGGCCTCATTGGCTGGCAGCCCCGGGAGCAATGGCAGCTGCTGTTCAGATACTCTTTACTGTGACACTGATCTCATGTCGGGCAAGGCAACTGAGCAAGAGAGGTGGGAAGCTGGCACAAGTTGCTCCTCTCCATCCCTGTTAGTCCTGAGTAAAAGTCAAATGACAAGCTGGCAATGAGCGGGCAAGAACGCTTGGCAGCAGCTGCCAAGGGAAAACTACCATTGAACAGGAAGGAGAAGGAAGGAGGGAAGCAAACCAGATGACAACAAAGGAGAGAGCAGGGGGTGAAAATGCCCTGGCCTTCTCCCTTTGGCAGCTTATTTTAAAAAATGCTGGAAAGGTACAACTGCAATGTGTAGTGTATTATAATTCACCAAGGACAGAAGGTGAGTAAAAGCCATGGGGCATTTTAGATTGTTGCAGCCCTGGAAACACAGTGTGTGTGATGATTTTAGCCCAGCAGGCCCCAAGCTACAGCCTGTTGCAACTCTCAGTATTGCTTGTGGCTACCGATGCTTCGAATTCTGGTTGACAGAGAGAGGAAAGGGTGTAGCCAGTGGGCCAGTGCAAGCTGAAGGCTGCTGTTTTCATGCATTTTCACTGCTGGCTAGTACTGCAGCTACTGGGTTAAGGCATCTCCTTCCTCTTGACCCAGAATTTTTTTCCAGACGCTTTATGAGAGTCACTGATGTTTATCTTAAGCTTGTGGATACGTGGTGGCTGCGAAAGACCAGCTACTTGGGACAAATGTTACATGATGTCCCACACAGGATTCCCAGGTATGTGACAACCTGGTGAGAGCAATGCAACCTGCCAGTTGAGCCATTTTAGGATGTGCAAGATGGCTCTGCTGTGCATGTAGCCTGGCAGTTACTCTGAGAATACATTGCAAATACATGATGCAGAACAAGCATGCGCTGCCCATGCAGCTTACAGGATATGTGTATGTACCCAATTGAGGAAAGTGGTTGCTGGCGATTGGTGTAAATATTTTGTTGCATTTTCTGAAAGAGAACACCTCTCCTGTAAAGGCATGCTGAGAGAATTGGGCTTGTTCAGACTGGAGAGGAGACCTTCCAGTACCTTAGAGGGCCTACAAGAAGTCTGGAGATGGACGTTTTACAAGGGCGTGTAGTGACAAGACAGGGGGGAATGGCTTTAAACTGAATGAGGAAAGATTCAGATTACATATTAGGCAGCTCTTACCTGTGAGGGTGGTGAGACACTGGCACAGGTTGCCCAGAGAAGTTGTGGCTGCCCCATCACTGGAAATGTTCAAGGCCAGGTTGGATGGGGCTTGGGGCAACCTGGTCTAGTGGAAGGTGTCCCTGCCCATGGCAGGGGTTTGGAACTGGATGATCTTTAAGGTCCCTTCCAATCCAAACCGTTCTGTGATTCTGATTTTCAAAAGCTTCCCAGAACAGCGAGAGAAATCCTCTGAAATTGCAACCTGTGCATTTGGTCTTTTCCAGCGTTCGCGACTGCCAAATCACGCAGTAAGCGCTTCTGGTGGTACAGAATGCCCCTAGGCTATGCTGCAGTAGGATAAATAGCCTGGCAGCGGTGTGACGATCCCCTACCGGGGTGTCTGTCCCGATCCGCCGGGTGCTCTACCGGCCAGGGCGGCCACGGACCGAGCGATCCCGCCGGCAGTGCCGCAGCC
>JASSUY010027503.1:0-40602 GCA_032466535.1 Forpus xanthops | reverse complement strand
AGGCGGCAGTGCGCGGCGCTGCAGGTACGGCGGGGGCAGCACCGGGGCCCTGTCTCGGCCACCACCCCAGGACACGCGGGGGAGGCGGGCCCTGGCTGTCAGGAGAGGGCCGGTGCGAGGAGCCCCCCGGCCTTCCCCGCCTGTGTGCCTTGGGAAGGGGCTCTTCTTGTCAAGGAGTGATGAAGAGCATCTTCCCGCGGCACTTAGAGTTGTCTGAGGATGCTAGTCCACTCGAGGAGAGGACAGAGCTTGGCTGTGCCAAGTGAAGTGCAAGGCAGCTCCTAAGATGCTTTTCACGTAGCAATTGCATCTTTTAAAATTAGTTCTACAGGCTCCCGCATTTGCAGTGTCATTTCTAAAGGGTAGGGGTGACAAGCTGAGCTTCAGTTCACTTAGTGATGCGAGACAGCCACAAGCTGTCTTAGAATAGCTGCGGAATTGCTTTTAACAGTCCTGGCTGACTGGCCCAGTGGAGGAAGCGTAGACAAAGGTAGGATGTGACCCAGAACAGTTTGGAGGCCCATTAAAGTTGTGTCCCAAATCAGAATCTGGTTGAAAGACATAGAGCAAGCAAGAATACAAAAGATTTTCCCATATATGCGTACATAGTTTGTTTCTCAATGTAAGCTGAAATCAATATCCTGTCAAGTAGCAGAATTTACAGTTCTCATCCTTACATCAGGTTTTGAGTGGTATAGCTGTCAGAGCTATAATGCTCTGTTACCTCAGTGGTGGTGTAACTGACAGATAAGAGTCCTACTCTATATTAAATGTATAGTTGTGAACAATATTGTAAGTAAGGTTAATGAGTGCCAACTTTATTTTCCTAATTTAAAGTTTCTGAAGCATCTTATGCCTTCTCCTGTTTTATATTCTAAGTTATTTTGGCCTTTTATTTGTTGTTTTTAACGAGAATCTCATCTCTGTGTTTACCCAGAGTCATGTTTGCATAAAACACCAAAGAGATCATTGAGTAGGAAGTCCCGAATACCTACTTTCAGCTCTCCTGTTAATGACACCGATGTACAGCAAGAAATCTTTTGGGATCCTCATTCACCAATTGAACACAGACTAGGTAATGTTAATAAAATCCAGACTTCATGATGCCTATTTGAGGCACACAGTGGGAGTTCACTAAAAGTTGCCAAATTTCTTGAAAAAAGGTCCCTTACTGTTATCATGGGTAGGTTGTTTGGTTTTGTTAAAAAACCATAAATAACCCATAAGTTTTTCAATGTAGTGCTAAACTCTGATTTTAACCCATATATTTGAATTATTTGACATACACTGCACTTCAAAAATTGAATTGTTTTGCAGTTTTTAAGAAGGTTTTTTTTGTTCTCATAGGCACTGGAAAAACCAAACAGTTGACCAGTAGATGTGCAGTCGAAATCTCAGACATTGTTAATCGTATTGCTCCTCAGGTAATTCTTATTAAAACAATGCTCAGTCATATGCAGACAGATTAGTGCTACAGACTTAGTGAAGGCTCAGGTTTAGTTGCAGTAGTGTGTTTGTTTATTCTTAATCACTCTTCAGTTAAAAGGTAAAGACTTTCTTCACATACCAGGCTTACTTAGCAGTTGTTTTAAGCATTTTGAATCGTCTTAAATGCTGAAGTGCAAGAACAAGACTCAGCTGAGGGACTTCACAATAATATAAACATAGTAACATTGCTTTTTTGTTATACATAATTTGCCTTTTTACCTTATATCTATGTTCTTGGTGTTTCCCTTTTGTTGTGAACCTGATGTCCACAGCCTGCAAACTGAAAATAAAAGTACTGGGTTATTCTTTGCTTTTCATTAAGTGCAGGAAGATAACATGTCATTCCTAAAACAG
Source organism: Forpus xanthops (assembly GCA_032466535.1). NCBI lineage: Eukaryota > Metazoa > Chordata > Aves > Psittaciformes > Psittacidae > Forpus > Forpus xanthops. The sequence goes on along the minus strand of JASSUY010027503.1, from coordinate 38,760 downwards.
TTATTTAGCTTGCAGAATATGCCTGTTTGACAGGGCCATTTAGAATGTGTTAATTATTTGGCATATTTGTGAGAAATTATACTTAAAAATTAGAAAATCGCTGGTAAAGGATGCTACTTCCTTCCTTTTATGTGATTACAGCACTGTCATAGACATAAATAACAGCAGCATTTTCAGGTATCTCTTGCTTGTGTTCTTTTGTCTTAATAATAACAAAAAAATTAAGGAAAAGGAAAACCTACATCAGACTTCTCTGGTTGTTAGTAAAGCTCAAATTACTTTTGCCTGCTTACATGCAGTAATTTGCTACATCTCATGGCTCTGGCCCTGTATAGGCAGTTTGCCACTGCAGTATTGTATCTCTGAAGTTTCAGAATTCAAATCCAGGGCTCAACTTTGAAGCTCTGGAACAGCTCCACTTAATTTCTAAACTTCATTTATTCTTGTTTAAAGGTTCCTTCTGTAAATGAGTTGTAATGGAAGAAATTTTTTTTTTTTCCTTAAATCATACAGAATATGATTTCTTTCAAATTCTCTTATCTCTTAATGCGGCTTTATGTGGCTAAAGACCATGTATTCGAACCAGCTCCTTAATTGTACACTAAAAAAAACTAGATCACAGCTTGTAATGTGAGTATTGCAGATTATGTGTAAACCTGAACAAGAATATTAGATTTGAGCACCAAAGTAGAATTCAGTTATCTTATTTGAAGTTCCTGTCTTAAATCCATATAACTAAAGTGATCCAATTATCAGTAGACAATATTGTAGTAATCCCACTGAACTTGTAGTGGTTTAGCTCCTATCTGTGGCTTTCAACGGCTTTGATGCAGTGTAATTGATGAAGCAACTTTAATGCAAGGTGTATGTCTAGTCCAGTCTTTATCTGAAATCAAATTGCTAAACATTACAAATCTAATCATTCAGGATGAAAAAGCAGTCTGTAATGAAGACTCCCTTTTAGGGACATGGATTGGTGAGGATGCTATTCCCTGTACACCTGGAGTAGTAAAAGTGCGAGCTAGGACAAAGTTAAGTTGTACAAGGTAAGTTACAGTTTTGTCTTGCCCATCACAGCTGGGCCTTCATTGAAAAAGGTTATGTGGTGTGCCTTCATGCATAGTGAACCATGTAACTGTACATTAGCATACAAAGTGTTTTTAACTTTGGGCTTGTTATCTCTTCTTAAGGGGTTTTTATTTCTTGGTAATTACCAGAAAAAGAGTGTACATTAACTGTGCATTCAAAGTGGTGGGATTCAGTCATACTCTCTGTAGTTGTTAAAACTAGAGAATGAACAGCTCGTGCAGTCATTCTGTTGAGCTTTGCTAAACCCTTTTAGGAGGTCTGACTTTCTATTTTATTTTGTTTTTTTAATCTAGAGATCTTAAAATAAAAAATCCTGAAGAGGAACTCATGAAATTGGCTAAGGAATTTGATAAAAATCTTGTACAGCTAGATGCTGCTCAGGAACAAGAGAAGCTTGGTCATGACGTCATCCACACTGCCTCAGAGTCTTTAAATCATTCTAAAGCTGAAGTAAATAGGAAGAACCTGAAATCACTCCTTGGTGAAGTTTCTGAAAAAGATACTCTCCTCTCCCTGAAACCAGTTGGACAGAGCACTGGTATCCCTGCTGCAGACCCCTGTCAATCTAGCAGTCAAAAATCTATAGACCTTGAGGCTGAAGTAGCCCTTCATGCTCTTTTTGACTGCTCTACCCAGAAGTGTAGTGGAGAGTTGAACCAAGGACTATCAGATACATCTTTAAATAATAGTTTCCATGGAAATATAAACACCTTGGAGGAGGAACACCTTCCTGAGCAAATTAAAGACACCCAACCTTGTAATTCAGAGGCATATAAAAACAATACGCTATGTGCATTAGGAAGCGTGAACCAGACTTTTCCAAAATCTGGTACTCACACACGGACCAAAAAACATCCTTCTCTAAAGCCACAGTTGGCGGCTTCCAGTAAGCTTGTTGGAGCAGTTAATGACGACTTTGATGACTGGGATTCAGATTTTTTGGCAGATGACTCTTTTGTGATGCAAATAACCCAAAATCCTGAATTGATAAGTACTGAAGAAGCACCACCAATTCCTACAAACCCATCTGTGTATGGTTTCAGTGATGCTAGCACAACTAACGAAAGAAGTAGCTGCAATTCAGTTACTTGTTTGGGAAGTGTACACAAATCTAACAGTATGCAGTTTTCACCTTTGAAACATCCTATTAAAAACACAAAAAATGCTGTAAAATCTCCTTTACAAAAGCCATATAAGACACAAAAGTCAAAGACAGAGACCACACCCTTTCACGACAAAAGTAACACTAAACCAGAAAAAATAAATCCTGTTTGGAAGAGTGCCCTAAATAGTGGTTTGAACTATACATCTGTTTCACTGCAATCTGAAGTGAAGAATGGAAATGAAACTATCCAGCCTAAAAGTGCCTCTCTTCCTGTTTTTCCTTCAAGATCTAATCCTCATAGACAGTGTTCTGGAAAACCTGGGAATAACACACATGGTATTTTCTGTGAGTCATCCAGTGTTTCTACAAATATAAAACCTAAGGATCTACCTAAAGTGGTTAACCAAGCTAATGCAGTTCACTTAAATCAAGTTGAAATACCAAAGAAGTGTTCTCTGTCATTTGATGACTGTGACGAACCAAAATTCTCTGATGAGATATTAGATATGTTTTGTGAATCCAGTAGTCTATGGGATGCAAATTGTGAGGATGATGAATTGCTGTATCAGGTGTGTGATGATATAGAAAAGCAGACTCAGAGCCAGGATGTTAAACAAGGAAATGAAAGAGCTAAAACTATACAAGGAACCGGTATTAGTTCCAGATCATGTATTGATAGCGGCTTCCCAGCATCTAAACAAGGACTACCTGATCTCTTGGCACAAAAAGCAAATGCAAAAGAGGATGCTTTCTCAATAAACGGTTCCTGTAGGAATTTGACAAAGGTTCCACATGGGCTGGCCACAACAGGTCATGTAGTGAACTGTAAAAATGTTTCAAGTCCTCAAACTGTGATCTCAGGTACTTCCACAGAATGTAAATACACACTGTCTAAAAACTGTCATCAAGCTGCTTCTGAAGATACTACAAAGACAGTTGCAGGAAAATGGTACAGGTCAAATTCTGTGCCAGCAGGAGAGACTGGTTCTGAAGTAAGTCCTGTTAATGTGGTAAATATTTTTGGTAGCAAAAATCTAGACAGACCAGATCTTTTGTATAATATGGAGAAGATGCTAAGTAATAGTTCTGGTAACAAAACCTCACTTACGCCTTCAAAGTTTAAGTTTCGAAAGACTAACAATATTCAGGGTGCTCTTCATGTAGGGTCTGAAAAGGCAGGGAGTCATTTTGGCATTGGAACTACTCTGCAGGTTTTGGAAGAAAGCGAGATTCAGGTGAATGTGACTTCGCACAGCAAGCTTGACAATAAGAAGTCACCTTTCAAGAGACATCTCTCAGAGTCTTTTGCACTGCCAACATCAGGTATTTGTCTTTATTGTATCACTGTTATACTGGTTTGCTTGTTTTGTACTGTAATCTGAATGCTAGAAAAATTTATACTGTACAGCAGCTTAGAATAGGCGTCAATACTCATTTAGTTTAAGTGTTAGTAAATGTTCTAATGAAAATTTGGAGAATATGTTCTCCAAAATACACCTGTGCTGATGCATCTCTTGAATTCCTAGATTAAAAGACTTTTGTTTCCCATTTTCATTCCACTTCTCTCTCCAGTGACAATGAGAATCACTATGATCAAATATATGCTGATGCCAGATCATTCTAAAATTGATATTTAAAACCACTGTTTTGATATTGTATTAAATGTTGTAGTGTGGATCTATGCTTTAATTTACAGCTCAATTTGGAAAACTTCAGAAGTTACTTATTTCAGTCATGATTCATAAAACCCCAGTTAATGGTGGGGCAGGGGAAGAAGGCAGCAGGTGATGCAGGATGCCAATTTCTGTTTACTATTGTAAACCTAGAAACTGGAACCTCAAATCATTCAGTGGCTCTGAAATCTCAGCCTGTATTATTGTTTGCTCTGTGGCTAAAACTACTAGTGAAATATTCTTGTGTTATCAGTCTAAACACTAACATTTTCTTTCACCTAGAGGAGAGGTCAGTCACTTTTCCATCATCAGGCGACAGTCTGTAATACTCTGTGCACTGCTGTTACTTGCTATGGAAATGCAGAACCAGCCAAGTGCCAGTCAGTCCTGTTTTTACTTGATTTCATGGCTTGGTGAAGTTTTAAGCAATACTAATTTTGATAAAATGTGCTTTTTGGTGTACTATTATCAGCCGCAATTTTCAGGAAGCACTGTTAACAAAAACAACAAAAAAATGAATTCCTGCAAAATATCAGCCAGCTTTATTTGAAGTATCAGTATGTTATCTCTGTTACTTCCTCAGCAAAGAAGCAGATAAATGGAAAGTAGCAATTTTGGATGCTAAAAGGGAAGGGAGGGGAGATAACTAGTCATTCTCAGGAATGTTCCAGAGAATAAAGGAATGACAAAGAATAGTATAGATTTTCTTTAGAGATAAACAGTAACTTCTTATCTTCAGTTTTCTGGTGAAAGGACATTGCGGTAACAAAAACATGGATATCAAGTAATGCTTTCAAAAACTGATAAATATTTTTTCATGGATACCTCTTTTTTTTTAAGAAGCAAACATTTTATTTATTCAGTTTGAAAGATGACTTACTAAAAATATATTAATTGGAAATTGGTGTATAAAACCAGTAAAATTCTTGATATGTGCAGGGAGTGTTCGTGTTCATTGCACTGAGGTCAGGATTTTATTGTATGGGAATTTATAGTTCTGTATCACAACATATAAAATACTACGGCTAGCTATCATGTTCCTGTCTCTTATGCCAATTTTTATTGCTACTTTTGACCTTTTTTCAACCTTTCTGGCTTTATTTGTGTGACACCTGTACTGTATCTGACCCCTGTGTCTATACCATCTCCATGCCCATATCTCTGCCTAACTCACTAAATTGTAGAGCCCTTTTCACTCTGATAGCCTTAATGTTCTCAGCCCATCTCCATCTCCTATGTTGACTCCTGATGTCACAAGGTTCACCTGAAGGGCAGCCAAGTAAAATTTCCTTGAAGCAGATGTCTGCATCCCAGTATTTTCATTGGGAGGTAGTAATCGGTAGCACTACAAAGGTCATGCATCTTATCCCCCCTTCCTGCCTTGGGGACAGGATAGATGAGCCATTTTTAACTTGGGTGCCTGGTATGTCAGAATAGTGTGCTCTTACCATAGATCTTCGAACATTGAAAACAGATAAGTTAAAATACATATTGAGCAACCCTGAAGGCTCCTAATACATGTTTTTTACTTACAGTGTCTGTGGTGGAAAAAAAAAACAGAAAATGCTCTCAAGAGGAGATTGAAAGAAAAAAACAAGAAGCTCTTGCACGAAGAAAATCCAGAATGCAGGCATATGTTAAAGATGCCTGAATTTGGAGTTTGTCTATTGAGTAAGTCTGGGGGAGGAAGACACTTTCTAAATCCTGTTCACAGCTACCGATAGCAAATTCTGTTTCTCAATTTAAACCAATCTTGACCTGTGCTAATACTCTGGTGGAATTTAGTCTTAATTAAAAACTACCAGTTGTAAACATGTAGTCCCAAACTACCTTCAGTACAGTGAAGATCGTGCTGAGTTCACGTACTCTTATGTGTTGAAATTGTATAGTCTGAAAATCACCAGAGCATGAAAGCATTTATATACACACCTAAATATATGTTAAAAACAGACTCTGTATGTGTTTTGGCTGTATTTCTCTTATTGCAAGTATTTTAATTTCTAAGGTTCTTAAGTATACTCAGACTAAGAAAACGTCTGTTCTCAGGTAGAAGAAAGTTTTTAAGTTCTTGTTTAAAGAAAGTACAGTCTAGAAAACATCCAACATTGGAAAACTAATGGAAATGAACAAGATTTGGAAAGCGTGCTCAGTTTGTCTTCATTTCCTAAGAATTGTACATAGCAAAGGAAAAAAATAATATAAAGGATTCATAATGTGAAAAGGCATCCTGAAAATTATGTTTAAATTTCCTTTTTTTTTTTTTAATTCCCTTCATGAAGAGTTAGGAATATTCCAACTAACAAAATTGGATCACCTCTGTCTAAACATGTGTTACTGAGATAATTAAAGAAGGTAGCCTATGCCATTTTACCAAACCTTGAGCAATATATAATACATCAGATAAAATCTCAACAGCTATGAATCAGTTTAGCCTTATGGGTTGTACATATTTTTCAAACTAAAGGCTGTTAAAACATAAAAATGCAATGTCATGTCAGCTTAGCAGGGGCTGATAGAATTTTTGATGTGATAGATGGGTGCAGAGCTCAAACTGCAAAAACTGCCTGTGGGTAAGCTGCAAGATATTTTTCAACTGAGAAATGCTTATATGTAAACATGTGACACTGAAAAGTGACTGTAATTTTTCTTTGTAAATAAATAACTTTGAAATGTACCAAAGGTTAGAGTAAGCCTTTGGTTTCTGTAGTATGTACCATTTTTGTAGCTGCTAAAAATGTAAGTACTGTATATTTGTAAAGCATCATTAAACTTTTTTTATGTTTTTGTAGTCTGTTCTGGAAAATACTGTACTACAGAAGCTGCTAAAAGGGAGTGATGTGGGAATTCTGTATGGTCTTTACCTGAACATCTTTTATTGGTAATTTACCCAGTTATTCCATGCCTCAGTTTTCTGCCTGTAGTGGTGACAAAGTGCTGCCTTTAATCCATTTAAACTGAAAGTGTTTGTTGGAGGAGCTGGCTGTACACACAACCAGCTGCAGTAGACTCCTGAAATACTGAGCTGTACTGGTTTTCAAACTAATGAACTTCCTTTTGTATTAACCACCATTCTTGGTGCTAGTTAGTTGATTACAAAGTCAAATTCCCAAGTCCACTGAAAAGGGTGCTGGTGTCCAATCAACATTACTTACAGTCTATTATTGCAGCTCTTTCCTTCAGCCATGCAGTACGCAATGAGTTGGATCAGCTTATTGATCTGACTGAAAATTAACCCCACAAAAAGTGTTTTCAGCTTTTCAAAGTACTTCATTATAGAATCATAGAATGACTTGGGTTGGAAAGGACCATAAGATCAACCATTTCCAACCCTTGCCATGGGCAGGGACACCTTCCACTAGACCAGGTTGCTCAAGGCTCTGCCCAACCTGGCTTGAACACTGCCAGGGATGGGGCAGCCACAGCTTCTCTGGGCACCCTGTGCCAATGCCTCACCACCCTCACAGTGAAGAACTTCTTCCTTATATCCAAACTGAACTTCCCCTTTTTAAGTTTAAACCCATTGCCCCTTGTCCTATTGCTAAAATCCCTGATGAAGAGTCCCACTTCGGCATCCTTGTAGGCCCCCTTCAGATACTGGAAGGCTGCTATGAGGTCTCCACGCAGCCTTCTCTTCTCCAGGCTGAACAGCCTGAATTTTCTTAGCCTTCATATGGGAGATGCTCTAGCCCCTTTATCATCCTCGTGGTCTTCCTCTGGACTTGCTCCAACAGTTCCATGTCCTTTTTATGTTGGGGACCCCAGAACAGTACACAGTACTCCCCAGTGGGGGCTGACAAGAGCAAAGTAGGGGGGCAGAATCACCTCCTTCAGCCTGTTGGTCACACTTCTTTTGATGATAATATAACATGAAATAGCATTCTCCATGTTGTGTTGTCAAGCCTCTGGTGGCAGTGTTCAGATAGTTTATAAAACAGAAGATCTGCATGTCCATGTAACAAAGTATAGCTGCTGTGAAAATTTTATCCTGAATGTAGTTTGATCTGTGTACCTGAGGAATCTGCTTGTATTTCTGGTGGTCAAGGAAAATCGAAACTGTAACTTGCCAGATGCAGTATTAGAGAAGAAAGTGGCAATGAAAAAAGGGCTTCTGCTATCAGTATTAAACATGAGAGTTATAAAACTGGCTTTTAAGGTACTGATACATAAGAATGTCAAATCTTATTGAGAAAGATAAAAATTAGGCTTTTGCTAGGATAGTGTTTAGCTTATCAACCCTTCCCTCCCTAGGGTTTTTCTCTAGAAATAATTCTGTAAAGGAACCAGGGTAATTTTTGTTTTCAAGGATAACATGGTTAATTATACTCCTGATTTGAGAAGATGAGCTAACTGGAAAGGAGGGACCTGTTGTGAGTGCCGGAGAGTATTTTTTTTAGGAAGATTTCATTCTCTGGTGCAAAAGGACTAACTTAATCAGGTTTGAAATTGGGATAAATAGTAGATACATAACATGAAATAGAGGCTAAGCATCTTACTGCTACCAAATCTCAGTATTCAAAGTGTCAGAGGCTGACTGCTTGCTGCTGTGTGTCCTTGATCACACACAAAGTTTAAAACCAGCTTAGTGCTCTTCCAGGTGATGCTGATTTTCTCAGAACCCAGGATAGAAAGGCCTTGGAGTTTTAGAGCTGCGCACCTAAAATGCTACCACTGGTCTCCTTGTGAGAGCAGGCTGAATTTTAATACAAGCCTTTAACCATCCTAATATCCTGACTTTAAAAAAAACATTTTGATGTATGACAAGGAGAATTCTGTTGCCATGAGAGGTGTGGAAAGGACCCTTTTCAAACTTCCCAGTTGGAGGAAGACAAACTACTTTCTGCCCAATTACTGTCACTTGGTTTACTTATATAGCCAAGTACTTCCTACATGCTGCTTAACCATTCTTAAAGAACTGTTTGCTGATCAGTGTGAAACACATTCATTTTGACAGTGTATGGCAAATGCATGCTTTGCCCTCTACCATTAAACTGATTGCAACATAAGGGCTTTATTTTTTTTTATTTTACTTTTTGTAAATACCTATTTTTAGCATAGATATGATGCTTCAAGGCCTGTAGTTGATTTTTTTTTTTTTCTTAAACATTACCTCCCAAATAAAAACCCCAAGCTCTTGGGATCATGGATTCATAATTGATGTCAAGACAAACAACTAAGATATTTTTGGTCACACACTGACCATCCCCAAACATCCTACCATACCATCTCTCAGTTAACAAACTGAATAGTTACTTGACTCAGTGCTTTTCAGAACGGAGAAATAATATAATGCATTAAAATTAAAGCACTCCTAATCCATTTTATTAGGCAAATTTGATAGAAGTGAAAAGCTTGGAGAAATACTTTAACCCATACAGTTTCATTGTCAGTCAGTGCAGGCAGAAGATTCATTAGTGCTTAGAAATAGTTACAAAGAAGAAGCTGTGCAATACCAAAATAAAATTCCATAAAGTGGGGTTTTTTTGTCTTTAGAAGGATATGTATTCATAGTAATTGGCCAGAAACATCAAAAGATTTAGTAGAAATCTAGTGAAAAACAAAATTTGCTTTACATTTCTCTTAAAAGGGTACGTGCCACAGAAATTGTTTGTTTAGTGCCTGTGCTCTAACTGCCAGTCTTGCCCTTCACCTCTTCCTGCTATGCTGGCATCAGCGGGGTGCTGGACATGGACCCAGCTGAGCGGACAGGGCAGCATACTGCTGTTGACTGGGTTGCAAACATGAGTTTAACCCCTACTTAATTCATGAACATCTGGATGTTAAGGCCAGCAGTGCAGCAGGCGTATAAGTAGAGATAGCTCGGTGCCTCCTAACCTGAGAGGCACAGGTTAGACATAGAGTCATTTCAGGTGCTCTTATGGCAGTCAGTGACGCAGAGAGGACAATTCAGATGTTAGATGCCTGAGCTACATTTCAGATATGCTCGGCTCTACATCAGCAAAAGCAGCCAGCTGCCTAACAGGTATTTCAAGGACGTAGTGCTGGGCCTAGACAGCCACTCTGCTGTATCTGGGCAGCCTCAGCTTCGGAGAACAGATGAGAAGTACAAAAGCACCTGTTCCTTGCTCTTATTACATCCCCTGTCCTCACCACTGTGGAAAGAGGCTGAGTGGCAGCCTCAAGACTCTACAGATTTTACAGGTTGTGCTCTGCGTACCTCATGCTTCCGGGTAAGTCCTTGGTGCCCCACTGATACTGCGTGGTCCTCAATCATGCAGTCTTTTGTCTGACTGCTTGCCATAGACAACAGATCTCTACTAGGAAAGTAGCTACATTATTTTAATTAATTAAAACACATGTACGCATAAGAAGTTTGATATTTCAATAGCTGACATTTCACTATGAAGCCACATCTTCCTCCAGGCAGAATAGACCTATACGAATAGTAATAACAATCTTAAATACATTCTAAATTAAATCATGACTGTCATGTTTCATTATAAATTAATTTATGACTGTTTGCTTAAGCACTCATTTTCATTTCATTCAGAGCATAGTAATTTTTTTACATGAGCAGAGCAATCAGTGAGCTTAAGTTTAAATGTGAATGGAATTCCAGTATGTCCCCATACCTAAGTATAATTTTTACCCCACAAATATTGATGCATATCACAATGAGTGATGTTACTTGCTAAAATCCAAGGATTATCTTTTTCAAGTAAATATGTGATTAACTATTTTCTTTCTTTTAGGAAGAGCAGATACTAAGATATGATCAGATAAAGGATTGTTCATCATTATTTTCCTTATCTGCAACGAAAATTATGTGCTGTGGAATATATATACATACATCTACACCCTTCCAGGTCATGCTGGTGAGAGATCACATATAAAGCATTTGAGCAATCTAGTAATATTGGGGTTTTATTGTGTTGTATCAGATTTTCAGAGGCCAGCACCCAGCAGCTCTTCAAATTTTGGCTTATAAAGGCACAATTAATCTTTAGGCTGCAATTCAGGAATAGCAATGTAATCTTTCTTATACTATGTGTACCACTTATTACATCTAGACCTTTATATCCAGAGGAATAACGTAGATGAATTCATTGATTATATCTTTTTAAGCCTAAAAAGAGCTACAATTTGTCAGGAAAGAATAGCTGGAAGCAACAGATAGTGACCTAAATAGTAGAATTCCAGAGATAAAATAGAAGAAAATGAACACAAATGCTTCATTGTCTGAGAGCAGTATTGTCTCCAACACACTCCAGTGAATCCAGTGTTTGTGGAAGAGGCCAAGGCAGACAGAATCCGTGGAGCTAAAAATGACAGCCTGAGTAAGTAGCCATCAGAGATGAAGCCAGGGAGACTCTGGCAATTGTGCTGTAAATCATAACTGCAATATTTGTTCAAAGCTCCAGTTGCTATGTGTACTGGTGGCTTTGCCAGAGCAGTCAGAAAAGTCCTGCTTCATAAAACACTTAAGGACACCTAATGTACTGTTCTTGTGGACCTAAATATAAATTTCTGACTATTGTCTGGGGGTGTAGTATCAGTGTGGTAGCTGGCAAACCATTAAGGGCCCGATTCTACTTTGCAGCAATGCCCTTACAGCACTGGAGGTAATGGAGTGACTCAGGCAAAAGAAAAATCAAGCCCAAGTACTTCATTATTGTAAGTAGTTGTTTTAGCACATAAATCTAGTAAAACAGCATTGCATTTATCATAAATTGTTATTGTTTATACACATTTTCAAAGTTTTTGAGGAAAAGGTTGCATTTATGCATACCTTTTAAAAGCTGCAGTCAACAGCTTTCACCTCGAACGCTGTAGTTAACAGAGGTGAGGAGAGGACTACAGGATTTATGGGTTTCCTTTTTAATGAGGTTGTCTGCTCTTTGCAGCTTGTCCTTGCTAAAGGAAAAACTTGATTCAGGTTTTAACCCTGGAAAATTAGGACCCGTGTGGACATGGGAATGAAGCTTTGCACTCGCTGCCATGCTCTCCATGAACAGATGTCCACATAAAATATTATATTCTGAGCACAGCAGTTTAGGTCTGGGGTGTGATTTTTTCGAGGGAGCTGAGCAGGGGGGGATTTCTTACATGCTTAAAGCTGAGCATATGTTGGGCATGTTTTGCAGAATCATGGCTGTAGGGACAAGTGTTTAAGGAGTCTATTTAAGCACCTGGGGAAGTTACTACTGGGGAATCACATTGATGATTCACAGTGGTGTGAAAAAGAGCTTGATGAATAGTTATTTTTAAATATGCCATTTTAAGAGACCTGCAGAAAGCTCGACCTCAATGACAAACAAAAATAAATTGACATAAAGAAAGGAAGAAAAAGATGTTCTCCAAGGCTTGTGTAACAGTTTGAAAACATTCGAGTAGGTAAAGTGCTAATACTGCCTTCAGCAATAATGACTTGGAAAGGAGGTTGCTTGGTTAGGGTTTTTGGGGTCGTTTGTTTCTTTCTTTAATTACCTTTCATATTCTACAGAAAACAAACAACCAACCAACATTTATGCTTGGAAATATGACAAGTCTGAATTCCTGTACTTCTGGTTGCTTCATATAGGACACACTGTACCTGGGTAAGGCCAGATGTTTCTGTAAACTCTAATACTGTAAATGAAGCTGACATTAACCCAACTAACTATTTTGTTATTGAACTTAAATAGGTGCTGGTGATGAATAAATGAAACCAAATTTTATAGAAGGACTATGTTTTCTGTATCACTTGCTCAATTTTCAGCATGCTGATTTGTATGATTTCAATGTAAGCCACTCATCAGAAGTGGCAGTCAAGACAGCAAAGCCCATAATTTCCAACATACAGCATCAGAGGAACCCAGAAGCTTTACTGTTTGTTTTTAATGCCAGGTTTCCCAACAGTACTAACAAAGGAAAAGAAAGCTATGCTTATTTATGGGCTGGGGGCAAGGTCTCACAGACTCAATTTCTCTACAATTTTCTCCCAGGTCACAAAGGCTGACCTAGGCCCTTCATACAATGCAGCCATCCAAATCTCATACAGACTTTTTTGAAACTCCTTGGTGCTTTTTAGCTCTCCATCCCTTGATAACTGTAATCCCTCAATGTCTGATGTGGTCATTAAGTGTGCTCTGTAGATCTAACTAGGAATCATGTCCCTTTAAGGCTTCCACAACAACCAGTCTCCTACTCTTTTATGGGAGCCTGGAGCTGTCTGCTAAGTTTCAAATTTACATTTACTTTTAGTTAGATCTTTAACTCTGATATCTTCTAAGGTGTAAGTCATCCACTACTGACATTTCAGGATCCCAAGTTTGATGTGTTAAAGCAGTGCAGTCTATAATCTCTGGATGGTATGGGGGGGAGATACTTGGACTGCTACTAACAGATATGTGCAGGGTGAGTGAGAACAGCAAGTTCATATATGCTGTACAACAATCTGTGCATGTGAAATTTCTGAAAGGCTCCACATCACTGATAAAAAATTTCTAGAGATCAAAAAAGTTGAATGCACTTCACTGGAGTGTCAAATCTTGACAACGGAACACATTAAAAAGAGTCTGGCCAAGTGACAGCTTTCTAATAGATAACCATAGAGATATGAAGACAAGTTGGAGGACAGCCTGTAGAAAGAGTTACGGAGGTGAATGGAAAGAAATTTGAAGATGGTTTGAGATAATGTCAATTGGTGTAGACCAGATAAAGACAGACCATTTTTCATCTTCTTGAGTAAGTCTGAGGTACCAACAAGACTACATAAAACACCTGTAAGTTATAAAAATGTCAAACAAGCACGCATTTGGGAAATGGAGAGATTTAAACATTCATGAAAGCATGAGAGAGATTCTTGGAAGACATGTCAGATGTATTTGTCATCTCAGCAATTTGTCTGTCTATGTTCCAGAAAGAACACAAGTAATCTTGTGAGCCCTGAAAGTCATCAAGCCTGATTTCCTACAGATTAATTAATGGAGTTTCTGAAAGATGCAAGCTCCAACTGGAGCGTTTGTGGTTGAATCCCATAAAATGAGAACCCAGTGTGGATTCCCTAGGGACTAATAAGAACAAATGCACACCTCAGCTCTTCTGCAAATACAGGGATAATTTTGAGACTTTCTCTTCCATTATCGCACCCAGTTTCATCAAACTCCTGAAAAATGCCATTCTTTTTATACCCTCCAAAGAACTGACCATTCTCTCCCCCAGTATACTCAGTGAAATTTTGCCATCCTTTCCCTTTATTGGTGGTGGTGTTCCCATAACAGCTTGAGCACATACAAGAAAAGATTTTTTCTACCCTCCAAAGCTGCCTAATTTTTGCTATTCAAAGGAAGTTGGGTGGTTGGGCTGCATCAAAAGGAGCATGACCAGCAGGTGGAGGGAGGTGATCCTGCCCTTATACTCTGCTCTTGTGAGACCTCACTTGGAATATTGTGTGCAGTTCTGGTGTAAGGGTGGTGAGGCACTGGATTGGGCTGCACACAGAAGTTGTGAATGCTCCATCGCTGGCAGCATTCAAGGCCAGGTTGGACAGAGCCTTGGGTGGCATGGTTTAGTGTGAGGTGTCCCTGCCCATGGCAGGGGGGTTGGAACTAGAGGATCCTGAGGTCCTTTCCAACCCTAACTATTCTATGATTCTGTGATGTTATTTCTGATCGTGGAATGAGAAGATGGGAGAGGGCCCAGGACTTTCACTCCTTGATGAGTCTTGGGCAGAACTGTGTGCTTTTCTGTGTTTTGGTCAGTCAGCTACTTTAATGCTGATAGAAGCCACTGCCAGTCTGCTTGCTTGTAGCAGCTGAAACCATTGGACCTGCCCTGTTATATATATGTATGAATATTTTAATTAATTTTCTATACAAGAACATTCATCAGCTAAAATCAAGAAGTAAATCTATTTTTAAAAGAAGCTAGCTTCAATATTTACTGCAACTTAATGACAACTTGAGACAAGAATTTAATTACATGGAGTCAGCATACCATATATATTGTAAGGATGTACCACGGGACTTATTCTAAAGGTAATTTAGAGTGTAACTTTCAGACTGCTCCTCACTATGAACTTAAATCAAAATATTTCCACTGATGGAGCACATTCTTCAAAACTGATTACAAAAGTAGCCACAGGACTAATGGAGACTTACTATAATTTTATGTGTTATGGTATAAATGACTTGCAAGAACACTCTTGGGAAGTTGTACTGTAATTTAATATCTTTAAAGCTAAAAAGTGCTAAGGAAATATTTTTTCATGGAGGCCTACATTTTCCCTTACTGCTACCTAGAAATGCATCTTTTTGTAGGACAGTTTTTATCGTTTGCAATTCTCATATCACGCCTTGAAAATATACTGAAATTCATACTGTGCTTCACAGAAACAGCCTCCCTGAGGAGTGGAACACAGACAAGGACTCAGGAGACCACGCTGTGCCTTTCTCTTGCTCCCTGCTGGCTTTACACATGCTGATTTCAAGGAGGTTTACACAAAGGCCAGTAATGGCTTCCTTGTTCACCGTTACCCTGCCTTTGGCCTGGCATCACTCATGGTGCTGTGGAGAGCAGGAGGTGTTCTCAAATGTCTGTATTTTAGGGCCTTGCCGTGAAAATGCCACACCACCTTTGCAGCTGCATCCCACCATAGGGAGATGTGAGTTAACCACAGTGAATACATAGAAACCAGCTGTGTTCAACAGTCTAGCCATACAGCTGAATTCTTATTTACACCGACCTTACTTTACTGCAGTAAGAACTGTTGCTCTCTGACAGTACCTTAGGTGTTGATTACGTAAGGCTCCTGTTCACCGTTTTACAAACCTATTTCAGTAAAAGAGTAGCTGACATCAATCCCTGACTAAACAATTTCTAGAAGAAGAAATAGGTAAGTCAGCACAACACTTTTGGGTAGATGAGGTTTATTCTGGGACACTGCTTAGAGATGCAGACACAAATGAAACGGGCCACACCAAAACACAAAGGGATCTTCTTCACCACTTAATTATCTGCTGCAGTGACAGTTTAGTGGACGTTATTTGTAGATCTTCATTTAGGTAAAAATAGCTATTATGGCAGATTGCTATGGCAGCATTCTATTATAAGGTTATGCCAGGCATATGGTCAAGAATGTTTCTACTTTATAGACAGGCATGCTATCTCTCAACTGCTCCAAAGGCATCTAAAGTAAGATTTACATCCACACTGTGTCCTAACAGCTCCACAGGAACTCTAACTAGCCATGAGTAAGTATAAGGCCCATAACCAAAAATGCTGAGCAGCACCTCAGATGGTGTAAATTGTCATAGCTCCTCTGTGGAGCTGGGGACACTTTACACAGCTGGAGGATTTGTTCCTCTGAATGTGCAGAAAGTCGACCTCCAATACATAAAATGTCCTTGCACACAGGAATGTGCAGACTTTCTTCTGAGCTCCATGGGAAACTTGTGATTTCTCACTCCAGCCCCACAGGCATGCTGCACCTGTTATTGGTCAAGGTTGATATTTGCAATAGTCCACTGGGTAACAGAGATGCCTTTTAAAGTTCCTTTCTAAGGTATATTCTAAACGTGTCTGCAAAAATTTACCTGCAGCTGGAATTGCATTGGGCATTCCACACAGGTTTTCATTGCTCTTAGATGAACGCAGTACTATATGGCATCCACTGCTGTGATGAAGGGAGCATGAGGCTTGATTAGTCCCGAGGAAAGGAATTTTCAGTAATTAACTTGCACCTAAACAGAATCATACTGATGTATCCAAACCAATTTTGTGATGGAGAAGGGCAGAACTAGGGCCTGGCTGTCAAGAGACTGCCAGCTGGGCCAGTGTCAGCACACAGACAGCTGTGAGAAAGGAGAAGACAAAAGACTTTGTGCCACAGAGCACAGTGGAGGGAAAGTGGTCACCTTCAGACTTCCTGGACTGCAGAGAAGCCTTGAACAGAGTCAGAGGTCAAAGGAAAACCTTTCCTACACACTCTAACTAAAATGAATCTGCACAGTGCATGGGATACACGACAAGCAAGGTGCGACAGGGGAATATGCAGTGACCCCAAGCATTTAATTTAATGTGGTTTCCTGTAGTGGGAGTGTTTTGGACGCTGTGAAGTTTGTGCAGTGGATACATGAAAGCAGTCTGAAGATCTAAATCTGGAGCCTTTCATTCATTTCTCTGTAGCTCTCATCACTTAAGACCTTCAGCTCTAGACCTTGTCCTGACACAAAAAGAGTCAGTCACAGAACACAGGATATATTGATCTAACCTGAAGCTGAAGGGCAGCCCTATATGAGCTGGAAAATACTCCCTCCTCTGCAGGACGAGTCAAGGTATTGACTCAAGTCAAGGCCTGCACAGTGCCTGTAGCATGATACCAAAGAATGAAACATTTTTGTAGCACTGTGTAGCATTATATACTCTCCCAGTATCAGAGGGAATATTTCTAATAATATTGCTTAATGGTCCACACAGAGAGTATTTTGTTATTTCTGTCTAGGGAGTTTAGTCACCACAGTCCTCCAGCACTCCTTTTAGGTTGGCTGAGGGAACTGCAGAATAAAATACAAACCTATGCAAAAAATTTACCCTGCTCTATTAAACTCACTGAGACAACCTTGTTCTAACTCCTACACAGCCTCAGCCATAACAACTCAACCAGTAAAACTTGAAGTTCTGTGTAGCAATGCTTGCCGAGTCACAAGTGATTGTGTGTACCAGGAACTCCCCACCAAACTTTTAATGCAGATCTTTCAAAGCAGTAGCCAGTAGACCTTGCATCTCCTGCTTTCAGCTTTGCTCCAGGCTTCAAGGTATTCACTGTTTTCTTAAGTTTCTTCCAAGTACAATTGTTCCATTTCTCACTATAGTGATTATTCTTAGCAACAGCACCATCCATGCACTACAAATACAAGTACCTATCACCACTCTACTGCTCCCCCAGGCTCCAGGTTAACATGAGGGACATTAACTGACTTCACCAGATCTGTGACTGGGCATGAGAGGTAAGACTGCATTAATGGGCCCCTGGTCAATATCAGAGTTTTTGTTGCCTGGTGCATTAAAACCTCTGCTTGACTGAAATGAACAACTCAAAGTTTAGAGATTGAGTTTGAATGGAAGATTTCAGGAAGCAAAAGAAAATATTGCTCATGGGTGACAAAAAATGCTTCCTTGTCTATGAAGCAGCACAGCAAAAAGTGTAAAGAGAGGAAAAAGGGACAGATGAAACCTATAGAAAAAAATAGGAAAAGCAGATGGCTAAATTGAGTGAAGATATATGGCAGCAGAACTTCAAGTAATAGATTTCACAGGGTTTTTAATAACTTGAATTTCTTACAGTGGGCAGTCAAAAATCAAGGAAGCTGCTGGCTGGTGGAGACAAGGTGGCACTGGCAAGCAGCATTTTAGATGGAAGGGAGGAAGTGGGGAGATTTTGCAGGCATCATCCATCAAGAACAGAGATGATCACGAAAATGATCATGACAGCCAGCATGTTAGGAAGACAGAAAGGGGCAGCAAAATGGGAGAAAAGATGGTCTAGGAGACAATCCAGGAGACAGCAAGTGTAACAGAACTGACAGAGGAAAATAGGATCAGAATATCAGTAAGAAGTGGTAAATACCTAAAAGTAAGAAGTCAAGCCAATACTGAAGTGGCAGCTAGATGTGCAGAAGCAGATGGTTATGAAACTCCAGGCAAGAGCATTACTGGCAGAGAAGGGCAAGTGCATTCAGGATGCTCTCATGGCTACCTCTGTGAGGCAATGGGAGACCAAGTAACAAAGGAAGGCACAAAAAGTATTGGCAATGTCAGGGAGGGTGCACCTCCAAAGCAAATCGGATTGAGAAAAACAGAGAATTACAGAGGCAAAGTCTTGGGAGGGGTCTAGATCAAGGAAGAGAGCAACAAAGATTGTCCTCAGATCAAGCCATGTACAGGAACTGGAGAACACTGTCTATTGAAAGTCAGAGTCAGAGAAGCTACGGCTACAGAAGCTACTTAGAAGTGGGAACAAACGGTAGCTTCTGAGAATGTGGAGACGAGAGACATGAAGAAATCAGTGTTTTTTTAAAAGGGAGACTGAATTAAAGGAATTCTGTTCTTTCAAGAGCAAGAGCATGCTTGAAAGCAGAGAGTCTGTAAAACAGAGTGCTTAAAAATGCACAAGCACAGAAGAACGGAGAGATAACAGAAGACAGAGAACTTGTACTTAAAAGACATGATTGAGTATAAAAAGAAGGGAGCTACGATTTGAGGAGGACAGTACAAGAGGAATCTGGGATCTTATCTGGGCTTATTCACTCTGTCCTTTAAAAAGACAACTAGATCCTGGCAGGAGGACGAAGGTTAGCAGAAAAACACAATTTTATTAATCATGAGCAAACACAGAGGGTTTGAAGCTCCCAGCCCAGTATGAACATCTGTATGTGAGGCAGTTCAGCCTCTGGAAGAAGTCCTGACCCTATTAAAGTCAATGACAAAACTCCTGTTGCCTTCAACAGAGCCAAAATTTCACCTTGTTGTCTATGGCCATTCCACTGAGGCTTCCAACATGAATGCCAATTAGTGCCAGTTTCAAAGGTGACATTTGTGACATGGATATGCACTCCACTGGGAGATGAGCTAAGATTATCAAATTTAGCTTGCATGGACCAGTAAAGGGAAGTGTGACATTCCTTGTCCTAACAATCAACTGAGGCAAATAGATACACACACAGAGAAAGAGCTGGGAATTTGAATACTTCCAAAGCACGCTAAAAATGGCATTGTTATTGATTTAAAGGAAAATAAATAAATAAACAGCATTAGTAACTCAGCTGATGTGTGGCAGGTCTAAATGAATCAATTAGCATGTTAAAAGACATGCATAAAATAATGCTTAATTAAAAACAAAATTAAAAAAAGGGGGGGGAGGGAACTTTAAAGGGTAAATTGTCCCATATTTTAAATTGAATACAAAAAATATTACCTCAGGATAGGGGATTACTGCTTAGAGGCTTTCAGATGCCAAACTTGTGCGACTGCTGCTGTTAGCACATTCAGATTAATAGTTCAACAGTAACTGGAATATTAAACAGAATGTGTCATTTTAAGTATTTTACCTAATACTGGGTTGATCTAAAATGTAAGCAGACTGGATACCACAGTACCCAAAACAGTTACCTTTTTATCTTAATTTGCATGCTGATGTTCTACATGCCTAGATCAAAACCCATGCAGTCACCGTATGATTTAATACACAATATCAATTCAATCTCTAGATAACAGTGAACACCTCCCACTTTGTAAGCCTTTGCAATACACCAGTTTTACAAGTGTCTCTATGGTGAATCAGACCTGTGCTTTCCCATTTATGTGTGCTACTATCCCATTTATGAGTGTAAATCTGGGCTAATCCAGTGAAGATTGCCTCACTGTTGTGTTCTGCCTGAGTTTTATGTAGATCAGAATCTCTCCTAATGTAACTGTTTACAATTCTCAACTCTGTTCTATTATTTTCGTATAAACATTTAATCTACACTGTATAGACCAATATAATAATGGCTTAAAGGAGTAAGGGAAAACCACAATCACACACAAACTACAATAATAAATGCTGGGTAGCAGGTTAGCCACATTTCAGCCCCTAAGAGATTGCCGCTTCAAGGCAAGTCTGTATCTCATTCTAAGCCAGGTTCTGAATAAATATATGATCATATCAGGAAGCCAACACATTGCTCATGAAATGCGCATGTACAGATGCAGCCATCATCTCCAGGCAGCTGACAGTGTGCTCAGAGGAGACCAAGGCTGGTATATAGCAGGAGGGTTGCAAATCCATCCTGAGAGCACTGGCAGCTCTGCATGTGGAAGCTTGCACATCACCTGCTCACACTGTACCTCGTCCTAGGAAAGGCAATAAATCTTTTCACGTTATACATGCCAAATTCATCAACAGCTTTAAAAGAGAGAAAGAAAGACCTAGATCATTTTTTAACTGTTCCCATTATGTATGATAAAAGAAAAAATAGAATGAGTGTAAACTCACTGCTCTTCCGCCACTGTGTGGAGTAAGGCTTGCTCAACACCTCAGTACCTTTAAATGTGAGCCTATTAAATGAGCAATCCCAGCTGAAATCCAATGAGCAATCAGGCTTTCTCAACCTGCATCACACTGCCCAGATTGGCTCTGTTTTTCCTCAGCATGTAGCCCTCCCCTGATTTCAACTGCAGTCTTGTGCACACATATCACAGACAGAATGCACTTGATTCGTTTGATATCATAGTGGTGTCAAAGACAATCCCAATATGCTGAACATGAGCTACGCCAGCGCCTGAAATCAGGCTCTGAGTGACCACATCAGTGTTAGAGAAAGCAAGCTGAGAAACTGAATAGTTTTTCATCCTAAAGCTGCAGACTAGACAGGTTTTTATTACAGAGATACCAACTCATCCATTCCAGAAGAGGGGTGGAGGGGGAGGGTGCTATGTGTATATGTGTTGAGTAAGGAGGAGATAGGTTTAATTAATCTTAAATGCCTTTGCAATTCAAGAATTGTAGCCCTGGATCGGTTCCTGTACTAACATGATTAGCAAATATTGACTTTTGAGTACAATAATAATGTGTCATCTGAAACCCTTGATAAGTAACTTAAGTACTTCCTTAGCTTGCATCTTATTAAATTAGATGAGGTATGGTTGAGACACATTACACAAAGACATTGAAATGAGAAATCAGACCTAAATATTTTAGCATTGATTAAGGAAAGTCAAAAGTTACAACAAAGATGAAACTCTGTGGCCTGTATTCTGATCTCCATCCTTCGCTGTGAGTACAGAGCACCTCACTCTAATGATCCTACTGATGCTAGGGAGCTATTCAAAATTTGTTTCACTATTTACTAAAATGGATGTGTTTTCTTTAGAGTTCTTTGGCATGGGGTGAAGTCACTATCTTCTGTTTTTGCAGTACCGTAGTTCTTGTAGCTGTAACAAGGGTAAACATTTGCTATTTGTGACTTTTTGACATGCAATCCATCATTTGATTATGTCTGATGGCCATATAATGTCAGTTTTATGGAAGGTTAACTGGCACAGGTTTTGGGCTTTTGAAGTTAATGTAAGGGAGAACAAGGAAGGCGTCACACTTGTGTGTCTGTGAATATGGTAAGTATAATGTACTCAAATCTGTTCATGAGGTTTAGTTTAAAAATGTGTACAGCAGCTCAACCAAGAAAGGAGTTAAAAGATGTGATACTCCTCAGATGCAACCTGACAAATCTTACTTTATTGATTAGTTTTCAAAGGCAGTGCAGTGAGAGCACTACACTTACAATAGACTTTGGAATGAGGAAAGGGGGGAGAAAAAAAGCTCCAAATGTCATCAAAGCAAATGGTCTGTGAATGTTGCTTCAAAGCTAGTCATTAGTTGCCAGGGTATTTTGCCACAAAGCTTGTAAAGAGGTTTTCCTGGAGGGGAAGGTATGACAAAATGCACTTCTTGGCAAGACGACTTCTGCTTAAATAGCAGGACACATTAATTCTTGCTTGATACATAAAATTAATTAGAGGATTAACATCCTTTATGAAATTTTGCCAGAGATTTTTTCCTTTTTACCAGGAATAGACCCCAGGCCTTTTCTGTACTCTAATGAAATTGCAAATTGACTTGTGTTCAAATGATGCTTGACTAAAATGAATAATTAAAAATGTATTGCTAACAATGAGATGGGTCAGCTGATCTTTTCAAGGATTAATTAGTTTCAAGAACCATCTTTCTTATGTAACACAGCAAGAGCCAATGCCAGCACACCTTTTTTTCACGCAGTATTCCCCTTGAAGTCAATGGACCCATTCTGCTCCCAATTATCCAAGGTTTTATTCCAGATTCAATCTGTTTAGAGTGGGCTTTCCTTTATGGTAATTCAGAGAGGAGCTACGCCTGAAGGAGTTGAGCTATTATTTTATGTACAAGTCAATGAGCCCAATTCCTCTCTTTATTAGGGTCTGATCCAAAACCACACTGAACCAGTGGGAGTCTCCTGTTCGTCTTCATTAGGCTTTGCATCAAGGCCAGAAAAGCACATTACCATAAGCCCCAAATACCTTTACAGAGGTGAACAATGTAACATCGGCGTAAGATCTCTGTGTCCGTAAAAGGAATCAGGATTACATTTTCCATAGGGCAACAAGTGGATAAATGGAGAAAAGCTAAGACTAAAGGGAATAAGAAAGCCTGTGTGTGTGTGTGTGCACACTGGCCCATAAAACGTTGAGATTTGCTACTTTCCAACATGAATAAGGAGGTTCAGAATCTAAGAAAAATGACTCAACATAAATTTTTCAGAAGCAGGTCAGGAATCTAATTCTCAGATTTTTCTCAGGTTTCAGGTATTTCATTTCCCAAAGCACCTATGTGCAGTTCCTTGGTTTCCATTTTCACAGGTGCCTTGAAAATCCCACTGAAGGCCTGTCTGTTTCTTTACACGCCTTTGAAAATTGGCTGCAAGTCCTCATTTTCAAGAGTGACTTGCGTATTGTGGCATCTAACTCTGGCTGAAAGCCACACAAAGCAACATTTGGAGGTTAAGAGCAAAAACCTGGGAAAAAACTGCCCTACTACTGTAATTCTATCCCATTTCAGTATTTGAGTTATTTCATTTAGGGCTGATGGGGGTATATTTGCACATGCCGTGCAGTTTTCTGGGGTACTTTGAAAACTCAACTGTTAGCTTCATGTAAGGTGAGATTTAGGGAGGCACAGAGGTGCAAAGGGAGCTGGTGATTAGAGCCGAGGACCCAACTGGTAACTTGCTGCTGAAAATCTCTTTCACTGATCTTTCACTTTTAAAATATGAAATGTCTGAGTTACTTCCCCTGTGTGTGCAAATAAGCGTGCTTCACTTTTTAAATTCCTTAATCACCTCTTGTGTTTGTAAAAGGTCCCTTTCTGCAATGAGAATTTTATAAAAGGAAACCTAACATTCAATTTCAGTGTTTTCTCAAAACACTTTCTAATTCGCAAAACGCTTATTTCTACTTGCGTGTTTCTGAGTTCCTGCCTCCGATGGATTTTTCAGATGTTTTATGTTGTGTTATGATGTTTCTAATTTGGGTGATGAAAGGCTAAAAGATACGCCTGTATGAAATTACCCAGCAACTCTTGTGAACTAACATCATATCTTATTGAGTATGATCACTCTGTCATTTGCTTTGGCTACAGTAAAGCTTTCAGATACAGTAGGAATAAGCTGGGATCCCTAGAGCCTACTGTAGAACTTGAAGGGGGGCAAAAAGACATAGTTTCCTTGCCTAAGACTTTCTAGTCATGTGTAAAGGGACGATGCTCTGGAAAATGTTGTTTTTCTTTGGCTGCCCTTTAGTCAGATCTTCTCACTGCAGGCTTTGTGCAGAGTCAGCTTAAAAGGTGTATTTAGCATTGAGGGATTTGGTAAATACTGCTTTATTGTGCTCGTACTCCCTACAGGGCATTCTGAAGAGATGAATAATAAGTGTGAACAGGAAGAGCAAGTTTCCAGTCCTGTCAAATTAATTAGAGCAGCGTAGAATGAAGTGAGCTTTGCCATTAGGTTAAGTTGAAAACAGGCAAAGGGAATCACTCGGGCATATACAAAAATGTTACCCCACTACTATTATTGTTTTCTTTTGAATCAGATATAAAATGTAGCTATGTTTTGTTATCCACAACAAAACCTCTCTCAAATAGTGGGCATATAAATAAAATGGAGCTGGATACGCAGAGCTACCCCCCTGCTGTGGCAAAAGCAAAACTTGCCAAGCGATGATGCTGCCCTTATAGCTGCTGTTGGAGAAGTGTTTCCTTATGGCTTTAAGGGAATTAGTGACACCCAAGCTCAATGTCATTTAAGTCCATAAAGATGCTTTAGAGCTTGACTCAGCTCCCAGCTGTAAAACTGCCCCTCCAGTTTGCCAGCTGCCTGCTTCATAATTTTCTGAGACTTGCATTTTTCCTTATAGCAGCCCAAAAAAGCCATTCTTAGTGTCATACTTGGGCTCTAGTTTGTGTCTTTCCTAAAGCCTTTTCAAACAGCCATCAACTTAGGAGGTAAAAAAATGGTCTAATCCAAATTCCACTTCAGTCAATGGAAAAGATTCCTGCTGAATGAAGTGAGGGCTGGATAAGATCAGTAGACCCTATTTTTTCATTCCCTGCCTAGACAGGAGAGATCTCTATTGTGCATTTCCAAGCTCTGTTAAGAAATGACTCAAACTCTGAGGCTACTGCTTCTCTTGAAAACTACTCTCCAGACTAAATATATCACCTGACAAGAAAACTGTCCTCCCTCTCCTCTTTATCAGAACTCATCCTCTTTAACTTTGTTCCTCTGGAAAGCCTTAATTTTGATTCTCCTTCCACTGTGTTTCACATTTCAAGTGATAATTAAGCATGTAACGTATTTCTCCTGAACTCTGCGTTTGTTCTTATTGTGGGGTGCTTTCATACTTCCTTCTAATTAAGCCCTTCCAGTTTTTTGAGTATTTTATTACTTTTCTGTGACTTCAATACATAAACCTTCTCTCACTCACCTTCATATGATGTCTAAAGATATGAACTTCTTTACCATAGAATGCTACAGCAGCTATCCCCATGGATGAGAATATTTGGGTGGGATTCATTTAGTGTTAGCCATCCTAGACTACCTTTCAGCTGATGGGGGAGTGGGGAGGGAAGACAGTTGCAGGGCCTAATTATGTCATCCTAAAGCAGAGGTTTAAAATAGGTCTGACTGTGTCCTAAAGTGTGTGTTTCGCTAGTGGGAGACTCCTGTGGGGGTCTAGAAAGGCTGGTGTGGCTGTGAAGGTATCTTCCATGGATGTCTCTCATCATGCGATGTGAGTCGCCCTTGGAAATGTGCAGCTGGGAATGTTGTGCAGAGTGGCTTTGAAAGGGAACAAATGCCATGTCTAACAGAATAAAGCTGTTCTGCAAAACTTCTTCCACTAACTTCTTACCCGCGGAGGCTAACAAAAAGGAAGCATTTTTATAACCTTGGAAGTTCCCACTTTGATGTTTTTAGAATGGAAAGTTGTGGTTGCTGCTGCTGTTTGTGTTGAAAAGTGTTACAATGAAGATGCACCAGATTTCTAAAATGGATTAACAAAAAATTATGCTGAAACATGAATGAAGTGTCTCAGAGGCCCCTGCATTCCATCTTCAGCTTAGCCTTAGGTTTCTTTTTCTAATTTGGGTTTTCACAGAGAATTTCAAACTTCTTATGCTCAGCCTGTTTCAGGACAAAATCACACTTTAAATGGGGTGTTCCCAGCTAAATTGAGATAGAAGAGTTAGCTCTTGCTCCCTTCTGTTCTTCACAAACAGCTTTCCTCAAGCTGTGTTTCTGTTTCTCTCTTTTACAGAACAGATACAGGAATAGAATACGGGAATACTCCAGTTTTGCTCCACTTGCCCTCTCTTTCCAAAGCTACAATTTAGATGTCGCTGTTGGCCTCTGATAAGCCCAGCTTGTTCTCCATGTACTGTATTTGACCACGAGGGTGTGGAGAGTGACACAGAAGGTCAAGGAGAAAAATCTCATCCTTACACTTTTCAGTCCAAAATTCATCTGATATGAATCAGCACAGCTCAGTTGGCTATTGCTTTGTTCCTCGGAAGAACTCAGAACTCACTATGGTACATTTCTGTGCCATATAAAGCTAAGGAGAAGGCATATCACTGAATGCTCTCTCCTTTTCAGGGCAGATGCAGTGGCTCAGGAGTCAAAAATACCAGCTTGTTGAAAGAAAACATGACAAAGAGTGCTTAAGACCCATGACATTCCTGCAAGCAGGCTGTTACAACTGATTTTCTTTCAGCTCCCTAGCTTCAATTTTTGGCAGCTGCTTTAGAGAAGCTAAGGAAGTCCTGCTCTAGGATCTACAGAGGGAAGATGGTCCACAAAGGGAATAGTTTCGGCACTGGGGACACTAAGTGGTCTGGGGCCTGAGACTTAGAGACAGACACTCCCTTCTCTTTTTGAGAGAATTTCAAAATGCTTTGGTTTTCATTCAAATTGGAAAAACTCAACCATTTTACAATTGCAAAACCCTCCATAAAACTGAATGAGCCTTCCCCCCACAGCTTCATCTGAAACAGATGGAAACTTCTTCAGTGAAGTGACCACTTAATTGAAAATATGTGATACCAAATTAATACCATTTCAGCAGGTACTGGGAAGACAAATGAAGATTGTCCAGCCTTCTTTAGGTGTCTCAGACAACTACCTATTGCTTTTTTAAGGTGTCTGGCAGCTGGGAAGTAATTTAAATGATGCTTGTTGGCTCCCAAACAGAAGAAATAAATGAACACAAAAGAGCAAGATTTCAATTAAAGTTCATCATGTAAAACAGGCCTCATGCCTTCCCTGACCACAGAGATTAGCTTTTGTGTCTGGAATTGCATTTCCTAAACCTCCTCCCTGACATGGAACATCTGCTCCCTTTAGGACTATTGTTTTACACCCATAAATAAAACATAAAATTATATTTTTGTCACTCTTCAGGCCAGATCTTCAGCTGGCATAAATCAATGACAAGCAGTCAACCTCAGCAGAGCTCTGCTGACTTAACCCAAATGAGGATCTGGCCCTTGATGCTTTGGTGCTGAAGAAAATAATGGGCCTGGGCAGAGAGTGTGGGACATTGTTTATCAGAGAATGTGTGTGAAACTACATGGAGCAAGTAACCATAAAGCATGATTGATCTCCCCAGCATATTTTAACACTTTTTTTTCTGAGTGTTTACTGAAACCTTTTAGGTAATGCAGTCTTCTCAGATACCATTTTATGTCTGAAAAGCTTTTTAATTCATAATGAAAAGTTACGTGTCGCTCCAGTGAACCTCTAGGTTCAATTACTTGCTGTGCAAATGGTTGGCCTGCATTTTGACCAATGTTTATGGTGCTTGGCAATTTTTCAGTAGCTACTTTACCCTGATATGATTAATTTCTTGCGTAATATGAGGTTTTGCATGTGTGGAGCTGAAATAATCCTACTAGGCAGAGGAGAAATAAAAGAGCTTGTGTGTTTCAGCTTTGAAAACATTTGAAACATAACATCACAATTTTAAGCATGCCAATGATAATACAAGTTAGCCATGGATGAGGACGACCACAAGAGACATGAAGATCCTGATGGGATTCAGCAGCATGAAAGTCATTACTTGGCTAGTAAGGTCAGTGCACTAGATCATGGCTGGGCAGTCCCAGAAGCAGGGAAGCAAGAGACAAGCCTGGAGCTCATTGTACACGACTGCAGCGGTACAAGAATGGCTGCTGGTACTCGTTTGCTTTCTTGAATGTCAAACCCTTCTCTGCATGCTGGTCTCCCTTTGCACCAAAAGTGTTAACGTGTATTAACTACCCTGAAGTAAACGCAGGCAAAGCTTGAAAAATAAATCTCAATTTTAAAATGTGTTTAGCTTTAAGCACCTGAGAAATCTCACTGGTGTCATGCTGGCTTGTTTTAGTTTCTTTAGCTGGATCAGACTTTAGAGTAGGTGAGCGTACAGTAGCATTTGGATCTGCACAACCCAAAAAGACAAATAATGCCGATGACTACTTTTGAAAGGATTTGAGGAGAATGATGTACCCAACCCCTACTGCATTCTAAAGCAGAAACACATTTCCATAAGACCTGGCACCCAGTTCTCCTTAGGCTCTGCAAAATGAGCAATATGGAACATTATCACCCAAGCTGTCTGCCTGCTTCTGCTGTATCAACAGATACATCTGCTCTGATTCAGTTCATCATTTACTGTCTTACTTCAAGCACATCCTCTTTGGTGAGTTAAACTAAAATATTGTGCTGTAAACTAAAAAGGCTCTTTGGTGGGCACGTGATGCCACATGCCAATTCATGGGGAAAGTCATCTTCAACAGAAGCTGCAAAGATCGCTGGAGGTGGTAGCCTCTTAAACCACCTTTGAAAGAAGCCCTCAGGTGCCTTCAAAATCCCAGCCTCTGCATTTTTACTTAATACAATTGCATATTTGTCAGCTTAACAGAAAGTACTTCTACACTGCAAATTCCAGTATAGTGAAGCGGTACTCAGACTAGCTATAAATGAACTAGCCATAAATGAGCCTGCTTCCTGGAAGGATAAATTAGCCCATATGGACCTAACACTGCCAAAAAGCAGGGTAAATTAGTCCTCTTGGTGTTCTCTGCTGTCTCATCTTGACTGCGTCCAGTATCCACAATGGTTCACTTACAGCTAGTTTGGGCATTTCTGCATTGTCATGTGGACATACTCAGAGCACTATTGTTAGTATTGCTGTAATATCTACAAGGGCACAGGAACTGAGAGTAATGGGGGTTAGTTACCTTTTACCTTTGCTCAGTGCAGAGGGGCCAAGTCAGGGGTGACTGCAATGCAGAAAGACCTCACTGAATTCAGCAGTTATTTCTGCTTACGTGAATGTACATGAGCTAGATGGTCGTCTTAGGTGATAATGAATACTGAGTCATCCGGAACCCAAAAAATCACTTTATAGCCACAAAGATAGGCTACTATCAGCACTTGAAGCTGTGCCTTTTTGCTTTTAACTTTTTTAAGCCACCTTTTGTAACACTTCCTGTTTAAAATAAACAGGTGATATATGTGGGATTAGTTGACCTACCCTAGGTAACTCAGTCAGTTTGATCCTTCAAGTTCTAAAGAGACCGAATCACCAGCGTTATTTAGGTTTTCACATTCTTTTTTAATACCTAAAGACTACATTTTTGTGGATCTCAAACACTTTGAATGGTTTTGAATGAAAAAAGAAAAATGCATGAAAAGACTTTAAGAAACATGTTAGAAAATTACCTGAATTAGCTGGGTTCAAAACAGGTCCTGGGTATATGAAGCAACATTTATCCCTGAAATCCAAAGACACGTGGAATTTCACAAGGCACCTACATGGACAAAAGAAACAGAAAATTGAGCAAAGATCAATCTATTCTTAAAAATTTTAGATACATTGATAGGTAGGAAACTGCTCAGTGTAGATACACTTCCACTGCCAGAGAAGTGCTTAAGGCAGGATGGCTCATTTCAGTTAGGTGAAGTCAAATTAGCTATGCCAATAAAAGCTGCACCAGTATATCTGCATCTGACAATTAGCACTTAGACCAGCACTGCTACCTGGCAAAAAATCACATCCAATTTAATGCACACATGCCAGCATGACCTCTAACACCAACTGCAGATATATCATGTTAACAGAATTCTATAGGTTTCCGAAATAAATTTCATACAATACTGCATAATTTTACATCCAGATAATGCAACATAAGAAAACCACTTCAAATCAGTGGCTGATTTATGTGATCTTCCTTGGTACCATGAAGAGTGAAAAAAACGACTTTAAAAATGCCCCAGTGCTACATCCAGTTCCCCAATCCATATTCTGCCTTGCCTAGACTCTGCAGCAAAGTGGGGGAGAGCAATCAGCCTGTGATGAAACCTCCTTGGAAACGTGAATGCTGCCCTTTCTTTTTCAGTATTTACTTTCAGATGAGTGTACCCCTGAAGAACTATAAACAGCTGAGAGCAAAAAATAAAGGGACCTCTGAAAAGTTTTATGTCCTCCAAACTATAAATGTCAGGTGGCAATAGCGGCGGTTTATTTTTCCTGTAGAAATATATATATATTTATTTATTCCATGAAAATATTTTCTCTGACAGAAAATAATAAAATAAAAGCAAGCCCATCACTGGCAGCTTTATGAAATACACATATAAATTTTGTGGTACTGATGAATGCCTTTAATAAGTTGAGTTGACAATTATTTTTTGTCTCCTGTCCAAAAGAAAATAATGTGTATATTAAAAAGTGCTCGGTTCTTTTAGGTTTTTGGTTTGGATTATTCTTTCAGAGAGTGGAGGGGTAATGAAAGGGACCAGCCAGAAGTAATGCACCCAGAGAGCTGTGTAAAAATCCAGATAGGGCAAAATGTTGCTACAGCAGCAAAGAACCACAATGGGCTGGGTAACTTCAGGAACAGCATTTGCCAGAACAAGCATCACATTTTTACTGAGCAAGGGCCAACATGGGATGTGAGGATTTGGAGCTGAGCACGTGCACATGGCTGGGGGCAAGGGGCACAAACACACCATTTTCCAAAGGTAGGATTCCTCGCTACTCTGCTTTTCCTCCCCAATTAAGGGTTGAAACAAGCCACTGGAATCTACTGTATGTCCTGGGGAAACAAATGCCCTGGCTGCTCTCCAACTCATATTTCTCCCTTTCTACAGCAAACAAACAATAGGCCAAGTAGGATGTTGTACGTCGCCCTGGAAAAAAAAAAAATCTAAAGTGAGGTATTGATAAACTGAGATTAATTTTTACAAAAATGTTTGTATCAAGTGCATATGCTTTGCCTCTTGGCCATTATGGAAATGTCAGGGGTTTAATTGGCAGCTGTGAATAGCAGCACCTGCAAACAGCTCAGGGCTTGTTCCTGTGGTCTGGCAACATTCTTACTTTATGCTTTAAATAAAGGCTTACTCACTGAGACAGAAATAACTGACAGTGGATGATTGATGATCGCCCATCACGCAATAGCTGACATCTACCATTCACTGAATCCATTTACAATTTCACTTCCAGATTTCATTAACAGGGCTGTGACATCTAGGAACGGGATTGATACAGATGGCAGCTCAGTTACAGAGTTCAGCTGATGCTGAGCGTATGTTAAGCATGGAAAACAGATTACTATGAGCTCCAATCTATCTCATGTGGTACATTTTGGAAACCCTATCTGTTTACTCCAGGTAACCTTTTATAGTTCTATTTATCCTGCCTAGTTTCAAACCAGATAGCAATTTTCCATAGTGGAGAATTTATAGTGCCATTTGCAACACGCGTTTATAAAATACTTACTTCCGTGAAATATTAAGACAAGATTTTGGCATTCTAAAGGTTCCCTGTTCGCTTAAAGAGGAAACAAAAAAAAAAAGTGAGCACATAAAATCTGTAATTTCCTTCATCACAAATATCCTCTCCTGAGCAAAACAAATGGCTCTCTCCCCACCGCGCACCTGCATAGGTCTCAAACCCCAGTGGCCATGAAGCCCAGAGGCAAATAAAGAAGTTTCCAGCTTGAGAGGCCAGACCCACTCTGCTCAAAACTCCGTCTGACCTTTGCCTGAGATGGGACACAGCGTCCTGCAAATCCTTGTTTTTATCTCAAGCTCATCGGGTTTGGCACAGGCTGTTCTTCAGGAAGGCTGAGGCTCAAAACGCAATTTTCCGTTGTCATTACGAAGCTGGGCCAGATATCAGATCTTGAGTTAGTTTGCAAACCCAGAAAATCTGGAGCTGTTCAGACACAGGATTTCAAGTTGTCTTGCTCTTAGGGTGAGGGATGCTTCTAAGACTCAAAGCCCGCTTCAGATCAAGGTCTGAATTAGAATGATACTCTGTAAAAGTGAAGAGTCACAGCCTAGAAAACACTCATAACCAGCTACTCTATACAAATAAACAGTCTTAAAACCTAGCCTTAAGGAAGGAAAGTAAGAAACAAGCAGAGTAAAAACCATGTATAGTACCTCAGGCAAGCAAGCAAGGGTGTTGCTTAATGGGTTGATACAACTGCTCTTGTACAGCTCAGGTGCTGAAGAAATGCACAACGTACAACAGCTTTTTTGCCATTATCAGTTGTGCTTTTCTAGCTCAGTTTGTGAAGTTCTGGGTACCTCTTCACCGAGCCCTCTCTAGGAATGCATCTCTCTTGGGTAAATGCTGAAGCAAAGTCTGAAAGCAGGTAAACAATGAAGGCTCTTGGGGCAGCTGCCAGAAGCTTCAAGCAGACAGTCTTAATTCTCACATCAGTCCACGACCCTTATTTTTACGTAAGCCCAGCTTTAAAACCCTGTGCGCACAGAGTGGACTGTCTGGCTTTACCCTGTTTTATCTTCCTGAAGTCGACATAACTTCACCCTCTCCTACTTTGCCATCAGTAGGGTCTTCTGAAACCCAAATTTGTGCTGTTCTTATTCTTACAGCCAAAAGATCACCGATGGAAACTGGCACTAATGCAATCCTTCAGCAGGTGCAGAGATAGCCAGTTTCCAGACTGACACTCGCAATGGCTTCCCAGAAACAGCTCTGGTTCATCTCAGACTTGCTGAGCCAAATCCATTCCTTCCATATTTCAACCAACTTTGTACATTTAAGCCACTACTTCAGCCTCCATACGTAATTGCACACAGTTCTTCTTGTACAAAATGCAGTGGTTCTTTTCTTTATTATGGTTATTTAAAGCAATTAAAGATGATCACACACAAACTTGAGAAGTAACGTTGTGCAAATATTTATGCAGGAGTTAAAGCTAAGACTTTTCCCTCTTTCTAGATGAAATGTGGAAGATTCATTCCAGAAAAAACAAATACATTGTCCAGTTTAACTAAAGGCAGCATGAAAAACCTTCCTTTCTACCTCATTTAAAAAATTTCTGGTGTTCTTTGTAAAGAAAACACCCTTCTTCCCCATGTACCTTTGTTTATGCATGCCATCACTGGTGGTAACAGATGACAGGACAGAGGTTTTCCAAGAAATTCCCCTGAAGTTATAGTAAGAACCTTTGCATAATATGGTTAAATTCAACAACACAAAAAGGATTTTTAAAACCTACCAAATATACATGAAAAAATGCAGCACCTGTGACAGAAACAGCTACAGCTACCCCTGCCTTTGGAAATGAGGACCAGCTCGTATGCATGTGTTTAAACAGGCTTTTCAAAAGCTAACTTTAGACATCCCCTTTTTTATTCCTGCTTCTGTTATTCTGGTTCAGCTGAATGGATCTGCACTGATTTTTTTTTGCTGTCTAGCAAACAGCTGGAGGTGCTGCAGTATTTTTTGCTATTCCTAGCAAATATCTTCAAAAAAGCACACTGAGGAGCTACTTCAGCCTGACACTCAGGTGAGTGGTCAATGCCACTTCCCTGCAGCGAAGCCTGGAGGCAGCATGTGCCCTAGTGCTCTGTTGAGCAGGGACACAAAAATATGGCAGATACACCCCAAAGCCAGGAAGAGCACGAGCCCACTGCAATTTTAGACGTTTAAGTGCAGGATTCTGGCTCAGAGCTACTTATCAGGGCTCTCCATAGCAAGTAAGCAGAAATAAGTACTGCCAGGCTGTGAATCATCTCTGGCTATGGTAGGCATCTAAACCAGGTGCAATCAGTCATGACCTCAAAGTGCCTGTTTCCTACAACTGACTAGATGAAACATTCAAATGACTGGCTTAGACACAAGCATCTGGTCTGCTGCCCTCTAAAATGACACAAGACGCATCCCATCCATAATAAAACAAAATCTTTAGAGAAACCTTACTCGTGCCCCTAGAGTGGTGAATTGACAAGTCTACAGCTCTTTCCTCTTTTATTTTTAACGCCTGCGTGATCCTGCTTCATCAGTTTTCAGGAAGGAAAGAGGTGAAACAAGAGTCAATACATTAAATAGTATCAGGAAGATCTCTGCTTCTGCCTTGTTGTTATGGGTGGCGTGGGGATGCTGCAGCATGGTTTCTGAACACAGAGAAAGGCACAACAAAGCTCAACTTGTGGGTGAAGTACTGTCCCAGAGTTTTACTATTCAACAGGACACTGGGTTGCCTTCGATGTGGTTTGAAGCTTTGAGGCAGAGCACAATAAAGGCAGTTAAAGTCAACCTGCTGGCGTGGCACCAAGGCAGAGCAGGGAGCACACACTGCCTCTGTGCTGCTGATGGAGCTCCTGAGTACAATAACCACCAGGACATGAGTGATGAAGTACAGCTTGGGATAGTAACATTTGCAACTAGCTTAGCTAGTTCCCTGAGAAAATGTCTTTAGGTATTTTGGTTCTTTGTGACTCTGGTGTATTCTCATCCCCAAATGTCCCTTACAACATTAAAATAATGGGGGAGAGACAGATGCCTCCACCAGCACATGCCAAAGACTCCACTTACACTCATAATTACTGCCTACTTTAACTTGCTCTCCAGAGACATCAACTTTCCTGTATGGAATATATGTAAACCAGAGGAGATTTTCGTGCTTAAAATTAAGGGCCTAAATCCATGCATGTGAATCTGGGACAAACATACTCCTAGGGCTACTTCTGAAGGTAAAGCCTTCAATGATTTTGATGCACACCGATCCTGGCACCATGGAGAAGTCTATTAAAAAATAAATTAAAAAGCCAGAACTTATTTTACATCGACAAGAATGATTTGTAATGAATTAGAGCCGTACTCAATGACAAGCATGCAAAACAAACTGCATTTTTGGATATACATCATCCATCTGGTGCTCTCAATTAGGCAGGGATGCAGTGTAAAAGCAGTATGCGGTTAGGTAATAAAAGATCAAACCAAAATGTGCACTTGGAAGGGAGAGGTGGAAAGGTCAGGGCTGACACACTCCCTACATCACTTCTTCATTTCTGAGCTCTCCCTTTTGCAATCAGTACATTCCTGCAGCATAATGGGGAATCTGGCGCAAAGTTCTTCACAATACGTTTCTTTATGATTACCTAGGAAAATATAAATGCTGTGTTCTCAGAGCCAAAGAGCACCTCGAATTTCCAGGAAAAGCTTTGGGTATTACTCTGAATTCCAAACAGCAGGCTTTAAAAATATTTCCATTTTAATTATCTCAAAACTTCAAGAGCTGACTGGCAAATAATATAAACCGGCGTAAAATGAATGGCCCTGTAAACTGTGCAAACAAATGCGTTAACAGATATTGGCTAAGGTGCTACTTTTCAGACAGTGTCTCCAGTTGCCTCAAGAGTTCCAACTGGCAATTACAATTGTTTTCAGCTCTGTCCCTTATTTTCCTTTCAATAACAACACATCCATATATAACATAACAAAACACAATGCGATCCAAGGTAATCCTGCAGAAATGAAAATGTGCCTTGGATCAGACCTTGTTCCTATATGGATGGTGAGCATTTGATCTGTATTTATTGCATTGGGGCTGAAGTGTGCAGATGAATAAGTGTCCTCAGTTGGGCAGTTAGCAGATCTTTACTTATAATTTATAAATAAAGACCGTGTTCCCATGAACAATGGCTCGGCGCAGGCTACTAAGCATCACCCTTGTGTCACCCACTCAAATAACCCCCTTTCCTTTTCTGCATGTCTGTGGTTCAATTCTTAACAGGGTTACCCTGTTTCATATCTCAAAGGCACATGGTGTGGCACTCAATTGTTATTTTGAAATGGAGGAGAAAATTGTTTTAGCAGACATCAGAAAATATCAGAGATAAATCAACTCTGGGATGTCCCAGGAAAAAAAAAACCAGCTCCCCTAAGGAGGGGGAAAGAAAAGACAACAGGGAAATTTGTATTTACACTAGGTAAATTTCAGCCTTGTGAAATCAGGGGAATCTTCCCCAATTCAGAAAATTTAACCCCAGTTTACTTCTAGGATAATGTTTTTGCTTGAAAGGAAAGGAAGCCATTCCACCTCCATCCCTGCTTATGTTTACACAGACTTATTGTGCAACTCATCCATGCTGTTGATCCTCTTACACTCTGAATCATGACATTTGCTTGGACCATTACGATAAAACCACATTCGTTTCTGGCAGATAAAATCTCTGTTTTCCATGCATGAGAGCAGACAACACGGGAACGAAAACACAGGCCTGAGAGCAAAACACTCACCAGTTCTTTGGGACAGCACGTTGAAAAGGCAGAAAAGTGTGTCAGAAGTGAAGGGGCCACCAAACCAGTGTAAGTAAAATTCTGCTTCAAGGCCGTCTTTCACTGCCAAGAAGGTATAAAGAGGCTTCAGGATTAATGAGAATCAAGCCCTGAGGCAGAGGAGACAGATGTTGGCTCATAGCCCACAGATAAATTAATGGCAGATAGCAGAGTAGAGTCTAGGATTTACCCCAACAGCACAACTCAATTGATTTTAACACAACCGTATACCCCAAGAATCTGATACCAGAGGCTGCAGCACTTTACACTGCATGGACAAAGTGCAGGCAGAGGACAAATACCCAAGGGATGATGGCATCTGCACAGGTTACCCAGAGAGGTGGCAGATGTGCTGTCCATGGAGACACTCAAGGCCAGGTTGGATGTGGTTCTGGGCAACCTGATCTAGTTCAAGGTCCCAGCTCATTGCAGGGGGTTGAACTAGATGACCCCTGAAGCTTCCTTCCAACCCAAACTATTCTGTGCTTCGGTGATTCTAACCTACCAACCACTTTGAATTGAAAGCATCCTTGCAATAGAATCCTGGTAGTTTTCTCTGGATACAAACAACATCTTGCATCTGAGCTCCTCAGGAAAGTTTTGAGATGACTTACCCATGCCTTTAGTCAACTCTCTAAGAATGATCCTGCAGTATAAATTCACGCTGAGGAGAAATTAATAGCCCTTCAGGTGAACTGGAGGTACCCTTGAATTCAGGAAAGATGGGTTTATTGTGAGCCCTTAAATTTACAAATGTCATGCATATGGTCATATGCAAGAGTTGCATAATTTTAATTTCTTACTAGGAAAGAGACAGCTAAAACACAAAACTAACAAATGTTACTGACAGAGGAGACACAAAATTTGTCACTTCTCCCACCAAAGGCATTTAGAGAACTTTCCCTATGCAGAACATCAGCACGAGACCTCTCCTCACCATGCCTCTGCTTTAATTGTGAATCTCAGCATCTGCGCTGCAAACAACTGTTTTTTTCCAGGGGTTCATAACTCAAGTTTAACAGATTGCTCTAGGCTGACACATGGTTTCAACTTGGGAGCAAGCACTTCTTTTATAAACAGCTTTTTCTTTTCTTTTAAATGGTGATTTCTTTTTGGTTTTGCTTGTAATGTATGTAAAATGATTTGGGATGCTTTTTGCACTTGTGTACAGTAACTCAAAAGCAGCTTTCATTGGAACAGTGGAATTTGGCAAGTGAACAGTCAATATTGCCCTCTAATTGCTTTTAGCATCTTTGCAAAAATAAAAACGTCATTTAAAATGGCTGAGATATTTCAATTTGAAAAGTGGCTACTGAGCAGGCACAATAATGCCATGGATTTTTACTCTGCGTATGTAATGCACATATTCAGCATAATGTGATCCCTAAAATATACATCTCCAGATGAAGCTGTACTAATCATTGATTTTTTCTTTTTTTTTTTTTTTCACTTTAGTGGCTGAAATAGAAAAATAAAATCTGCATTGGGTTGATACAAACCACTTGTTTCTTCCTCCAGGAAAAATCAACGTTTTCCTGTAAGGGTAATAGAAGGCTCCTGCTGACCCAAATGATAGAACGTCTCCATTTGAGGGTTCAAAAAAAACAAAGGTAAGAAAAAAAATTATACTAAACCCCCCTAACCTAGATTACATACATTACATACCCTCCACAGAAAACACCAAGGACATGATCCTGTCCGTATCAAGCTGACAGAGGGCAAATTCAGAATAGGCATTAGGAAAAAATTCTCTGTGAGGGTGGTGAGACATTGGCAGAGGTTGCCCAGAGAAGCTGTGGCTGCCCCATCCCTGGCAGTGTTCAAGGTCAGGTTGGATAGGGCTTGGAGCAACCTGCTGTAGTGGAAGGTGTTCCTGCCCATGGCAGGGGTTTGGAACCAGATGAGCTTTAAGGTCTCTTCCAACTCAAACCATTCTGTGATGCTATGATCATGTCCTTCTCCCTGCACACCCCCATGTCACACTGTGAGGACTTATTACCCACAGTTTGAGTTTTTCTTCCTTTAGAAACCTCAAACATATACTGACTTGAGTTTGCTTTTAATCCTAGGCTGCCAGGTACCTTAGAAAGATGGAGTCCATTCACAGTGACTCTCAATTATTTCTAATGGCCAGTAGGAATCCATTAGATAAAGAAGTCTTTACTCAGAAAGTGGACTTTTGAGTCTGCTCCCAAGATCTGAAGAGGGACCAAAGTATGTGCCCTTCCTCCAGTCTGGATTATG
>JASSUY010027499.1:0-11845 GCA_032466535.1 Forpus xanthops | reverse complement strand
AGAGAAGCTGTGGCTGCCCCATCCCTGGCAGTGTTCAAGGCCAGGTTGGACACATGGGCTTGGAGCAAGCTGCTCTAGTGGAAGGTGTCCCTGCCCATGGCAGGGGTTGGAACTGGATGAGCTTTAAGGTCTCTTCCAACACAAACCGGGCTTGGATTCTACAATTTTACTTTTACTGTCTCTCACATCACAGTGTTTGCTGTCTAAAATGAACTCCTAGGATTCAGTAAAGTCTCCAGTTCATCTTTCCTTGAACTACATCTGTCCTGTCCCAATCAGCCACTCTGCACACTTTTAATCATCTTTTCCTTTGATTTTCCCCCTGTTGTCAGGAAAACTACACTTCTCTCTGGATCTTAACAACTTCAACAACATCATCTGAAAGCAGTAGCACCAAAGAAACCTTCTGCAGCAGCAGCCAGCTGCTTGGATGTGAGATCAGATGATATTCCAGGAGCTCAGCATTGTATGCAAGTCCTCATGTGATGGACTAGGAAGTCAGCACGTTTGTTTTCCACCACTAGCTCAGCTAACACAGACCAGGGCTTCAAAAGGTGCAACAAAAGACAAACAAGGACTGAATGAATGCTTTACAGACTGAACACAGGCACTGGGCCTGAATGGTTATTGTAGGAGACCACAATTGTCCACATGCGTTTAAAACCAGACATTCTAAGGGGTTAAAAGGGAATTGTTTTAGTTAGTTATTCAGAATATAACCCAGAAAATGCAGCACAAACAACATAGGAAGCTTCCTGAGGATGAAATCCATGCGATTTAGTAACCCTCTCCTGTTGTCCCTTTTCATGCCCAGCTGACATGCCACAATAGGAAACAGCACAGCCAACAGCACGATCATGCACTGGCAGAGGACATTAGTAGATGAACTGCTACTGCTGTTCCCAAACTTAGCCCGAGGACTGATGATTCAACAGCACCACCTAGTTATAAAAGCAGGAACAACTTGTTCTTGCGAGTGCCAGCTCAACATCATGAACTTCAGAGCTATGGCATAAACTGAGCACTATCAACTTTTAGCCCTTCTCCAGCCAGTTATAGAAAGAACTTACTCAGGCAGGAAAAGTGTCACATTAGACGTACTCATTAGAAACAGGCAATGGTGTTTCATGATCAGTACAGCAACACTATAAACTGCACATCTGTAATAAATGGATTGTGAGTCACAAAGTTGGATAAAGCTGTAACTATCCCTAATGGTTTATAAGCAGGAAATTAAAGGTGTTTTCCTATTTTAAGGAGGATTCATTTTCTTCATCAACCTCAGCCCTTGCAATACATGAAAGGAATTTTCTTCCAAGCAAGCAGGCTTGGATCTCTGAAAGCCACAAACTTCAGAGAGGCAGATAATCCACCAAGAGTCTGATCTGCCATTCCAACTTAGAATCACAGAATCAATCAGGTTGGAAAAGGCCTTTAAGCTCATCCAGTCCAACTGTTCCACAGCCCTGACAAGCCCACCACTAACCCATGGCACTGAGGGCGTTGACTACAAGGTGTGTGTACACTTGCATGGACGGTGACTCCAGCACTGCCCTGGGCAGCAGTTCCAATGCCTGAGCACCCTCTGGGGAAGGAATTGTGCCTCATCTCCATCTAAACCTGCCTTGGTGCAGCTTGAGGCCGTTTCCTCTTGCCCCATCCCTTGTTCCTTGGGAGCAGAGCCCAGTCCCTTCCTGGCTCCATCCTCCTCTCAGGCAGTTGTAGAGAGCAATCAGGTCCTCCCGAGCATTCTCTTCTCCACACTGCATCCCCCAGGTCCCTCAGTCATTCCCCATCACACTGTGCTCCAGGCCCTGCACTAGTTCCATTGCCCTTCTATGGCCCTGCTCCAGCACCTCAGCGTTTCTCTTGTAGTGAGGGGCCCAGAATGAACACAGGAGTTGAGATAGAGCCTCACCAGAGCCCAGTGCAGGGCGACAATCACTGTCCTGGCCCTGCTGCTACACTGGTGCTGATACAGCTTCCCCAGTTTGGTGGGGAAGAAATGAAAAGGCTGGTCCGTATGGAAGCATAACCCATTACTGCTGTCCAGGAAAGTAAACAGGAGTATCTCCATTTCAGAGAAGCTTTGATTTTACTCCTCCCCCCCCCCCCCCCAAATTCCAATCCTAAAAGTTATTAACACTTGTGTCACTTTTGCTGCAGACAGCAGAGGTGATTAGAAAGTCATGGAAGTACTACATAGGACCAGGTTTTTAACACAGTCTGCCATCTACCGTGATTTCAGTCCTCAGGGACAGTTTTTTGTTGTTCTACACTTTGTTCATCACCTATTAAAATATTATTACTCATTGCCAAATTACTAGGGTTCGGAAAGTCAGAAGAGGCAGTCTAGTGGTTAAGGCTATTCGAAAAGGCCTGATGCTCTGTGAAAAGCTGGTATCTTGAGGTCTGAGCCTCCAAAACCAGCACGGCAAACTATGTATCATTCCTGAAACAGACACAGGTAGGAAAAATCTACACTACTGACTTAACATTAACAAAATGAGCTGTGATTGTAATTGAAGGTTTAAGAGTTCATGAAAAGCACTCATGTTTCCAACATACTATGTACCTGTCTTATTTTAGAGCAGAACTCTGCAGTGCATTCCTCAGTGCCTCCTCACTAGCACATCAAACTAGTTCCAAAGGGCCAGTGGATCAGAGAAGACCATCTCAATGTTTGGCCTTCAGCTGCTTCTTGTCACATAAGTTTTATGAGGCTGAAGAACCAAGAGCTCTCCACTTGGAACAGGATGACGCTTAAATCAGGGGGCTCAACCTTTTGCTTTTGGTTTGTGATCACTGCTAGACCCTTTCTAGACCCTAGGTGATCAAAACAACAAGAACAATAACAAAATAGCAAAACCATAAACTCCCTTCCCTTTTCCACCTACTGACTGTGGAGCAGCTCACATCAAATCACTTCATATTGTAATCTATCATAAGATTATCATATCACTATCATAATCAAACCACATTCATAGACCTGAATGCTGGGGTATAGTAGGACAACATTTGGGGAAATAATACTAATTTATATGGTTAATTGCACTACAGATGCCTTTTATTAAAAACTCCCCGATGACAGTGATTACTGGGCTATGGGATGCTGCCTAGAGGACAAGTAAGACTGAAACACTAATACTGCAGCTGCACAAATGCACAGTGTGTCTTACTCCATCTAGGCTGAAATGAGATTTTGTTGTAGGAACAAAAGAA
This sequence comes from Forpus xanthops, assembly GCA_032466535.1. Taxonomy (NCBI): domain Eukaryota; kingdom Metazoa; phylum Chordata; class Aves; order Psittaciformes; family Psittacidae; genus Forpus; species Forpus xanthops. The sequence continues at coordinate 8,623 of JASSUY010027499.1, read as the reverse complement.
GGGGTTAAATTTTCCCCCTTGATAAATTGTCCTGAGATCCTGGAATAAAACCCAAACCTCTAACCCACAGAAATTAAAGGTGAGACAGACAGAGCACTACATAGAGGAGGTGACATCTGACAGATTGACAGAGAACTAAAAGTATCAAGGAGGAAAGTTTGATCATAAATGGGAAAAAAACCCACATCTGAGGCAGAGAAAAGGTCATGATCACAGTATTGTGACAATTCTATATTTATATGTATATATTTACATAGAATTGTCACAGTATAGTACTCTGTATTTATATAGAATTATATATATCACAGCATTGACAATTCTATAAAGGCCATTACCATCTTACCCTCTCTGTCATCTTTGAGGATATCTGTGGTGCTTCATAATCCTTCTTTGTTTCCAAGAGTCTTTTTACAAGCCCACCTGTGGAAAAAACAGTACATTTCTTACCATTGGTTGGTACTTAAGTGTTGTTTGAAACATTCAGACAATCAAACAGAACCCAATTGCTTAATTCTTTTTGTTAATTTCCAGCAACATGAACGGCATTCCATGATGTATTTTAATTCCTGAGCTCCAAGGTGTTTCTTGCTTTGTCTATTTTCTCCAATGTCCTCTAAATTGAACTGTATCATCAATATCATTTATTCAATAAGTCTTGGTCCAGAACCAACTCCTTGAGCTGTGTAAGCACAGAGGCTTTTCTTCTGCACCCCTCTTTAGGAAGAATTCAAGAACTGCACAATAAAAGTTTATAGCTATTCCTCTGCAAAGAGATTCTGGATGCAAATAAGTTTATTTGCTTCAATCACATCCAGTGTAAACATAACAGAAGCCCCTGAATCAGAGATCTGAAGTCCCAAGTAAGCATAAATGTTAAGAAGTCTTCTAAAAGCTTCTCTATAGCTTGCCTTGAGTAGCGAATGCCATCTCCTTACAGCTGACAAGCTGCATCTGACACTGTAAGCAGCATTCATTTCTGAGTTTGAAGCAGAACGTTTATCCTGCTGACATTAGAGCTGTATAGAAACCCTGTGCTGAGCATCACTTGTAAATCCAGCTGCACAAGGAAATTTGGTTTGATTTGACTGAATTTCTGGGGTTGTTCTTGCAAGCTCTTACCCTCAGGAGATATTCTATTGCTTTATTCAGCATTTTAAGTACTCAGCATTTGTTTGAAACTCCTGGGTTTATTATACATATCTATCTAGAAATGTGTAAAAGCAAACATACCATGCTTTTGATCCTCAACCAGCTCCGCTTCTGGCTCCTACACATGCAGGAAGACAAGCTTTAGTTGGACAAAGTTGCCATTGCTCTAATACACAACTCTAACAAAATATTCAGCTAGAAATTATTTAAACAAGTTACAAAGGAAGGAAAAAAGGTTCTATAATGTGCAACATGAACAGACCATTTCCATACGTGGTACTTCGGGCAGCGGCAGTGCTGCCTCCACCACAAACTGGTCATCATCATCATCAGAAATCTGCTGGTCTATGATCACATTTGAGACTGTTTTACCACTACCACTCCTGTAAGAGACACAATGAAAATGAAAACCTATTAAAGTCTGCCCCAAAAGCCTAGTAAGACCTATCCAGAATAGAAGAGAAAGTACTACCTTTCTTTCTCCCTGTAAAATAAAGCAGCAGCAATTAAAAGCACACCAGATTCTGTCATTTCCATTCACTGCCCAAGGTATCCATCCTCCACTCACAGAATGACATGTATTTTCCTTCTAAACACACTACTTCAGTGACTTCTCAGAGATCAAGTAAGTCATTTTGACCACAGTTTCAAGTGGCAGTTTCAGCCTTTTTTGAACACAGGATATTCATTGCACGTTTTACAGATCTCCTCCAGTGGCAGAGTAGATGAACATTCTCAGATTGTCTGTTTCTGAGTTCCAAAGGTAAAAGTAATGGTTTTGAACTTCCAGATGTGACAAGTAACCATAACTTGTAGATAATACACTGGATTTGCAGAAAAAAAAAATCAAACAAAGTGGACTTGAATTTTCCAGCCTGAAACAATGAGCAGAGGGATGATCTTGGTTTAGTGGAAGGTGTTCCTACCCATGGCAGGGGGTTGGAACTCGATGAGCTTTAAGGTCCCTTCCAACCCAAACCACTCTAGGATTCTATGATCCACCCTAAAGCTGTTCATCAGCAGATGAGACATAGAAGATCTGAGGAGAGTGTGGCACAACAGCCAGAAACATCTGTACCCATATTCTCTATTCCTTACCTTTCTGGAGGTAAGAGCTCAGCGCTTTCTGGACGTTTCACTCTGGGTGGTGCTGGTCTTGCACTGCCAGGACGGGGAATTCGTCTGCAATAGCAAAGAGGCTGTTTTATTTACCATATAAAATGAAGCCTGGCATGTCCTCCAAAGGAACAGACACATAATTGCTGAGTAAACTAACCAATGCATAAACACACTGAAAACATCTCTAACATCCAATCCAATAGCACAACATTTGTTATCCTAGTAGGAGTCTAGGAAAACCTAGAAAATGTGTCTAAAGCAAAAATCCCTATTATCTGCGCAAGACCAAGGCACAGAAGGAACCTTAAGGCTCATCCAGTTCCAACTCCTGCCACGGGCAAGGACACCTTCCACTAGAGCAAGCTGCTCCAAGCCCATCAAACCATTTTACCTATGTCTGATCTTGTCTCCCCTCTGGTAGGTTAAAGCCATTCCTCTTGTCATGTCCCTACAGGCCTTTGTTCAAAGCCCCTCTCCAAGTTTCTTGTAGATCCCAATATAATTACAAAAGCCTTTGTGGAGCAAAGGAAAAGTAAATTAGGATTTAAAAGGCAAGTTTATCTTATCCGTAACACTGTACTTATGAAACACAGGTATGTAGTGCAGTGCTCTTCTCATTAGGCTCTCCACACATCTTTCACACATTAATAAGCACATCAAGGCACTTTATGGATTTAGAAAATAAATCTGAAACACTTCACAGTGTTAAAGTTTTCCTTATGGAAGGAAATGAAAGTGAATAAAGGGAAACCATACATGGGATAACACTTATTATTTGGTACCACTAGTAGAAAAATCCTGCTCCAAGTCTCCTTGCTGCTTCCATCTGGACTGACTGTATTACCTCCAGGCACATCAGACTTTGATTCAAGGACAGGAACATACCTTTGGGTGGGTTGAGGTGGAAAGTCAAGAGGTACTTCACCATTTTCTGCAGGCTTCTCAGGAGCCACATTCTCTGCTTCTCCTTCTATTAAACACAACAAACATAAAATGTTGGCTTAGGCAAATCTAACTTGTCTCACGACAGCATTTTGAATCCTATCAGCACTACACTTGACTGTGTGCTCATGAAATCCAGCACAGAAAATGCCTCTAAGCTTATATAAAGTTCTGTATCTTGTGAACTTCCAGCTTTTCCACATCTTGGAACATTCACAATTCAAAAGGGACACTGAAAAAAAAAAATCCAAACGTTTTAAAATGCCTTGATTCTTTATTTCTTTCTTAATATTGTGAAATTCTCTCATCTGTGGAAGTGGCATCATCTCAATTCTTCCACAGACTCGAGGTAACACTGACCCAGATTTGAGCAGGGAGTTGGACTTGCTGGCATCCATCTGGCCATCCCATTCAACACCAAGGTTTCTATGCTGACTCTCTTGGTCAAATAAATTCATCTCGTTTTCAAAGAAACAGCCACCATAAACCAAGGAGCTCATAAGGATGAGCAGGGCCTGGAGCAGCTCCCATATGGAGACCGGCTGAGAATATTGGAGCTGTTCAGCCTGGAGAAGAGAAGCTGCGTGGAGACCTCAGAGCAGATTCCAGTGTTTGAAGGGGGCTACAAGGATGCAGAGAGGGACTCTTCATCAGGGACTGTAGCGATAGATCAAGGGGTGATGGATTCCAACTGAAACAGGGGAAGTCTAGGTTAGATCTAAGGAAGAAGCTCCTCCCTGTGAGGGTGCTGAGGAGCTGGCACAGGGTGCCCAGAGAAGCTGTGGCTGCCCCATCCCTGGCAGTGTTCAAGGCCAGGTTGGACACAGGGGCTTGGAGCAGCCTGCTCTAGTGGAAAGTGTTCCTGTCCATGGCAGGGGGTGGACTGGAGCTTTAAGGTCCCTTCCAACACAAACCAGTTTGGGATTCTATGATTCTATAGTCAGCTGATTACTTGCTCTCATTACATCCCACTAACATAACAGCTACTCATGTGATAGAAAATCAACAGTTGCAAGGAGTCCTACAAGCCTCATGCCAGTGTACACTTTCATAGTGACCTGAAATCCAACTGTTCCTCCCTTCTTGCTATATTGAGTGCATTTATGTCTAAAGAAAGTGGAACTTCAGGGCTTATGAGCAAAGAGCTGAGGCAGGCCAAAGCACTCTTCTGCCAGAAAGCTCTAAACATACACTTGTTATTTTAAAAGGCTGCCATGAATCCAGTGAGGATTCCTAATAAAAGATACCAAGGGAGAAGAGCTGATGTGCTGACACATCCTCATTTGTAAGGAGAAAAAAAAAACAACCAAACAAAAAAACACCATGGAAAGGTTCAGAGCCTCAGTGCTCAAAATGATCATTTAAGATCATCAAGTCCATTAAGGTGGAGTTGATCACTGCTTTCTGATTACTCCACTGTCTTCTGATTACTCCAAATAGAACCCAACTTTTGGCTATCTGCAATGACTGTCAGACTTTATTTCCCATTCCAAAATGTGAAAGCTATGAAATGTGTGAGTGACAATTTCACCTCTAGAAGAACCTACAGGAAATAAAAGTTCACCAATGCACTACTCTGTTACACTGTCTGACTGAATAAAACTGAAAACAAAGACCAGTCAATATGTGGCTCTTATGCCACCTGAGAGGCCAATCCAAATCAATAGTTAACCTGGGGGTACTCCTCATTCAAATTATAAAGAGAGGAATATAAAGTTATATTCCATAACAGATGCATTCCATAAGACAAGACAGATCCAAAGGATTAAAAGGAAGAATGGAAGCTCTCCCTCATGTGCAAGGTCACACAAATGTCTTGGCCAAGTGTCTACATTTCAAAGAGACAGACACAGCTCTGAGGCCCTGAAAGCCAGAGTTGGACTGGGAAACAGCCTTTGACGTCCCACATCCATGGCATCAACTTCCCCAGGGAAGTCAAGCACCTGGACCTGAAGAACACAAGAATGCAGCTTTTTTGCTTAAATCTCAGTTCTTTCTCCTACATTTTGCTTCTATGGCTGCATGCACGCTGCAGCTAGATATAAATACCTCATTAGCAACGTATGTCTTTGGAGCTATATAGAACTTGGAAAATAAATGAATAAATAAGAAATGAATAAATAAGAATGCAGAGATGGAATTTTCCTCTAAAATCCTGTCAAATGCAAACACTGAAGTGCAACCTCCAAAGATGTATACAAAAAGGCAACGTGCAGTGAGTCAGTTCTTACACAGAAGTCACCATGGCAGCAGCCATGCACTACCCTTGGCGTACTGTAAGCACTGTGCTCTGAAAAGGTGCAGAAGAGTAAGGAAAGAGAAACTAAAAGTTACTGTTTTATCAGGGAAGATACATTTTTCAAACCAGGATATTCATCATAAGATGTGACTAAAACACAAGGGAGCAGTTGGATTAAACCTTAATCACTCTCCTTAACTCATTTAGCTGCATGGATTCATGTTCAGTTCCAAGCACTCAAGTTAGACTGTCTGAGGCAGTTAAGTTTTTAGTTTCCTACCTTTCTCTTCAAGTCCTGGTTCAGGCTTCTCTTGCAGTTTAGCAACGTTGTCCTCTGAAATCCTATCTGCCATGCTCTTCATTTCCACAGCTTCTGGAACAGAACAGTTTATAGCCAAATGAAACCAAAGATACAATTAAAAGGCAAAAAGAAAAAGCCATGCTAAATTTCTGGTGCTATTTCTTTAAGGTCTATCCTGCTTTAATAAACCATCTTGGATATAAATAAATAACATTCCAAGTTCACAGAGCCTTTTTAACATGACTGCTGGTTGAACTCCTCATGCTCCTGCAAACTAATGGCAACTTCTTCAATTCAGAAACTGTTCACAGGTACTATTCATTAGCCTGAGAGCTGGTGAAAGAATACAATATTTACCTAATAAACTAATGACTAATAAACTAATTGCTAAAACACCCCCTATTTTTTGTATACTGCTTTGTATACACAGAGCACTTGAGTTTGTTTCAAAGGCTTTAAACACTTCTCAGACTAAAGCCATTAAGAAACTTCAAGCAAGAAAAGCTGATTTCTGAGAGCTGAACTCCACACCTTGCTAGTAATGCCATAGAAGAGCTTTGCCCACAAACACATTTCTCTTCTGTTGCCACTTAAAAGTGATTTATTCTTGCAAAAAGACGTAAGACCATTTTATCTACCACTGATCTTCAGTTAATTCCCCCAGTTACATTTGTACGGCATTCCTGAAAAAACACCTGTGCATTGAAAACACATAGTCAAGTTAAACTGCTCGTATAGTTTGCAAGGTCTGTATAGTATGGGCAGAGTATGTAGCTTTAGGCTTACCATTAACAATACACACACACACACCTCCCCCTTCACTTGGAGTATTACATTCAGCGCCTAATGCTTAGTGGAAACATCCCACACTAGCAAAACCAGCCATGAAATAAGTGCAGGCAGCATGAAGCTGAAGCTTTCAGGACACACAGCTGAATAGCAGAGGATCTCCTCCTCCACCCAAGCCACAGGAAGGAGCCACAAAGCTGCAGAGCCCATAGCAGCAAAAATGCTGAGTTCCATTACTGTAGGAGGAGATGAACACACAGCAGAAAGAGGACAAGCAGCACTTTCATTTACCTGTGCAGACTAAGGTCAGGAGAAGTTGCCATTTAATCAAACTGAAACTAGCATTTAAACATTCAGCACCATCCTGTATGGGTTACCCAGGAGAGCTTAGCAGAAAAGCCAAAGTGAAGGTATGCCCAGAGAAGCTGAGGCTGCCCCATCCCTGGAAGTGCTCAAGACCAGCTGGGACACAGGGGCTTGGAGCAAGCTGCTCTAGTGGAAGGTGTCCCTGCCTATGGCAGGGGTTTGGAACTGGATGAGCCTTAACGTCCTTCCCAACCCAACCCAGTCTGGGATTCTGTGATTTCTGTTGAGAAAGTAATTCAGTGTCCTAAAGGAATCATGTTCAGATCTCAATTAAGAGCGTAAGTTTTGCTGCAAGGCACATTGCAACTATAAAAAGCAGCCACTGGCTGAGTAGTTATAAATGTAGTATTAACTATAAACGAAACCAACACACATTTGCTCCAATACTACTAGGAATTTATTCATAACAGAGGTGAGCAAATGCTGGTGTGACCTGGTTTAGATACCAGGATAGCAAATATACTTGTTTTTACTTAATTAATCCTCCATTCACCATTTCAGTTTGGTTTATTACAATTGTTATTTAGTGATGACATTAACCTTTGGCTTATCCTGTTGTGCATTTATTTATCTCTGTTAATAGTGGAAAACACAGAAAGCACTGATCATCACTGGGCAATAGGCATCAGCACAGCTCCAAGAGGTTTTTACTCCCCTCTGGATTACTTACTATGTAAGTCAATAATGTAAGAAAGCACCTATGAGCACTACTCACCTACTGCAGCTTTGTTGGCTTAGAATAAAACAACTGATGCCCCAAAGTATTCATCACTTCGGTAAAGTGAAATCTGAGTGCATTGACTTCCTGCTTCATCAAAAAAGAAGGTTTTTATAGCATTTACCTTCAAGCCAAAACGCAGCATTGGTCATTGACCATATTACATTGATCCCCAAATCTGGATCCTGATTTGAAAGAAGGGACAAGTCTATAAGGGGATGTCTAGTTCAGGCTACTAAAAAAATATTCAAACCTTGGGAAATAAGACAAGTTATAGGATCAGCAAGGATCACTACACAGTAAAACCAAACTATATTTAATAGAATCCAGATGGAACTTTTCAGCTAGAAAATTATTAAAACCTCACAACACACATGTACATGAGATGTGACGTAAAATCCACAATGTTCAAGCACCAGCTTGAATTAAGCTCCTATGTTAACAGCCACTCATATCCAAAATGTCAAGGTATTTTAGGTGCCTAAACATCTATTCCATTTCCCACCTTTTAGTATTTTGTCTCAGACACATGGAAATCTGCTAACATAGAAACCCAAATAAAATGTGGATGCTTGGTAAGAAACATGGCAACACACGATCTCTATACATAAATATACATACATCTCTGTACATACATTAAAAACAGTGACACTGACAGATTTAACTCTGTGAAGATCTCCATGCTTCATTAGTCTAAGCAGTGCCAGGCTTTAGACAGAATGAGACATCAATTCACAGGTGCTATTGTATCTTCTGAACAGTGATGGTAAAGTGATTTATAGAATCATAGAATCCCAGACTGGTTTGGATTAAAAGGGACCTTAAAGCCCATTCGGTTCCAACCCCCTGTCTTGGGCAGGGACACCTTCCACCAGAGCAGCTTGCTCCAAGTCCCTGTGTCCAACCTGGCCTTCAACACTGCGAGGGATGGGGCAGCCACAGCTTCTCTGGGCACCCTGTGCCAGTGCCTCAGCACCCTCACAGGGAAGAGCTTCTGCCT